>JAKCPI010030613.1:0-26140 GCA_023213315.1 Euborellia annulipes
TTTTTTTTGTTATTATTATTGCTTTTTTTTTTTTTAAATAAATCGCTATCACTTTTCAACAAGGGCGGGCAGGGGCACAGTTCTTTGGGCGCCCTTTATTCGTTATATACAGATAACAGGCATACAAAATTTGGCTCTTGTAGTTTCCATTTTATTAGATTGTGTGTAAAATTAAATTTCTTTCTATTAGTGTGCTACCTCAATTATTTATTAGTAATAAAAAAATAAATCCTTAAATAATCAATTTTAATCTCATGTGAATATTCTCTAGGAAATTCTAAACTCATTACAAAAAATCCGGTGCAAATTGGATGCGCGGTTTCCGAGTTATAGACAATTGAATTATCAAAGTTTTATTCATTTCCAATTTTAATTAAATCGAGGTCTTAGTTTGGCCAAAGGAGGGGAGGGTCGTGGGTGACAGCTTCCCCCACCCTCTGCTCTGATTGTTGATGAGGAGAAAAAAGCCGCCGGGCGCCCTCCCCCTCTTTTCTAAGAAAAATTATTTACAGGGACGGATTAAAGAGGGGGGGGGAGGGGGGCGGCGGAGGGGCAGACCGCGAGAAAAAATTGAAAATTTTTTAAAACTAATGAAAGAAACTATGATTTATGTCTAAAATATATTTTTACTTTTACATTTATTTTAAAATTCAAGTCACAAATCGCTAATATTTGAAGATATTAAAAAAAAATTTCATCCCCCAGAGAAGCCCTCCTGTAAATTGTAAATTGAATCTTTCAACCAACCCCCCCCCCCCCCACCTGGTTCGCATCCCGCCCCATGCGACAGGAATTTATTTAAATTGACTTGGCTACCAGTATTATTATAATATAATATTAATACCATATACATGTATTATAAATATAATAAGTAAAAACTAATTAATAAAAAAAGTTGAGACATGTTTCATGAAATTCCCGCGAGAGAGAAGCACTATCCATGATTACAAGCAGGGAATAAACAATTACAAGCATTGACAAATATCTCAAAATGGCGGACTAATCAAAAAGTTCGTAAAGCCTCTACCAGAGGGCAGGAGCAATCAAGAACGACGCCTGAAAGAAAAAACATAAATTTAAAATGTATTTTATTAAGATTCCGTCAGAGAACAGCACTAATCAAACGCGCCTGCGACAAATCGAGGTAGGCATCCCAAAATGATAAGATGTTAAGGTGATGAGTCTGCCTAGGCGTTGGCAATCTATTCAGATACGTAATTTATGGAGAGCTGGTGGATTAGTTTCCTTTTTTTTTTTTCCCCAAATCACTATTAATTAAATTCGAAATTTCTTTTTAATTTTATATAAATTAAACACTTGACTATTAGTTTCAAGATATTCATTGATTATAAATCAACACTCACTCGGCCGGGGGGGCCTGGCAAACCACATACGTAGCGGTTTAGTGATGCCGAGCGCGGCGAAAGCTCAGAATTGGTGATCCAAAATATATCTACAGGTACATAGGCTTCACAAATTTGCCCCCCAGGCCTTCGCCTCTTCGGAAATACGTCCCTGAAAAGTGCTGGAATTACGATTACAGATATTTCAATTTCAAAAATAGATTCGAGGTAATAAATCAATCTTAAAGAGAGGCTCTTAAATTAGAAATATTTTTATTTAATAAATTTGCATGATTAAACAATATTTATATATATATAGGTCTATACACTGTATTATAAACAACATATATATGATATATGAAATTAACATGAAAAAAAAAAATAAAATACGTTTAATTTAAATACGTTTATAAAAGATATAAAACAGACAAAAAAAGCAAAGTTGTAAAATAAAATACAATTTTTGAATTGACTTTTATGTTTATTTTATTTCTAACCGGCGGGCCTGGCCAAGATGTTTATTTACAAGCAAGCGCTGATCCTCGGATGGGTGTCTTTGAGGAACAAGGCTGTGAAACGCCCGCCCGATACGCAATTTTCTATCATAATGGCTTCAAGCAGCCAAAAAAAAAAAAAAAATTATTTCTAAATGGATCAGAGAACAAATTCTACTTTGATTGTCTTTAAGATAATTTTCAATATTTTTATTCTAAAAGGAATATGTAATCAGAAATGTTTTGGATGTTCAACTAGAAGGCAGAATTCTATGGTCCATTTTTTACATTTATACTGTATATTATATAAATTCAAGGAAAGATTGGACCCTTAGGAGGTGATTGGACCCAGAAAGGTTTTTATGAAGTGCTCTATAAAGAATTTACCTTTATTATTGACTAGAATAAGCCAGAAATTATCTGCTTATCATCAAAATAGTTCTATATGAAGAATGAATTTTACTATTTTTTTTAAATATATAAAAAAAGTGAAGTTGTCTAAAAAAAAAAAAAAATATTTATAGTGATAGTATTTAAAGAATAGATATATAATATGTACAGTAAAATATAGACATTTAAATGAGTGTTGTATATTACATATTTCTAAATTAGTGTAGCCTCGATGAAAAAATCATGAAATAGAGAGAGAGAGAGACTACGGTGTCCAAATAAAAAGTAAGGCGACTTTTTCATTTTTTATAGAAATTTTTACAATACATTATACCGGGAGCATATAGAACATAACAATCTTTTGAGTCATTAATACAACAACAATAATAAATAATATTCATACACAATCCCTGCAAAGTCTAAATGAACAATTCATCTTACTTTTTGGACACCGTAGTATATAATAAGATAATTTTTGTTTCATTCCTTTTCACTTTATCACAATAATACAAATTTATTAGTTAATTCCATTTCAATTCTTTCTAAAAGATTTAAAAAACTAGAGATTAAGTACAATAGTTGTCTTATATAAAGAGATTCTAAAATGTCATCTATTCAGTTAAAAAAGAAAAAGAAAAAAGGGCGTCCGCTAATATAGCGAAGGAATTCAATACACCCTTCACTTGTTGTAAAATTTCTTCTTTTTATTAAAATACATTATTATTTTTGAATTAATTCCGATTAAGCTCTTGTGTTGTTATGTCTTTTTCTTTATAAAAATAATTATAAAAAGTTTTTGACAAGATTATTATTTTTTTCTCAAAAACCTTTTTTGGCTTTAAAAGCCTTAATTTTATTTATTTTCGAAACGAGAAACTTTTTTTATTTCTTTCAATTTATGTATTATGTCATAAGATTTTTTTTATTTTAAGAAAATAATTCTCCATTTTGAAGAATTTATTTATTTTTAAGGGAATTAATTGAGATAGGCTGACGCTTACGCTTGATAGAAAAAAAAAAACACTTTTCGGCACATCTCATGTCTTTATCAGACTTGTCAGTCAGTGTGTTCAATCACTTGATATGTAACGAATCATAGGCGTATTGTAAACAGGGGGCAGGATTTGAGGGGTTTCCTCGTCTCTTGAGACGAAATATTTTAGGATAGAAAAAAAGTAGGCCCTATCAAATAAAATAAATAGCCTATTTATTATTCAAATTGTCAAAATATATTATTATTTAGAAAGAGAAGTAGAAAAATTTTACTTTGGAGGGAAAGTGGTGTAGGTAGCATATTTATAAAATGGAAATTTTTAATATATGTGACGTTCTACAGGATTTTGGATGAAAGGAACATTTAGATTTCTAACTCAATATATTTCAGGTTTTTAGCCCACCATTAGGAGTTACAGAGGATGGACTAATAACCCGAATTATATCGAGCTAGAAATCTAAATATTTCTATCATACAAAACCCTGTAAAACCTAACATACCTGGTATATGGCTTAAAGATTCTTCCTTAATATCAGAAAAGAAGAAATTTCATTTTACTTTCTAGGATTTTTAAGTTGTAAGCTCATACAATAGCATAGAAAGTAAGGCTTGTTTCACACGCGGCGGATTATGTTTTGGGACCAAATATTTAGAGCCCCCCCTCATCCTGGGACTACATTTAATTCTATATACATGTAATAAATGGAGCGCCATTGGTTTAATATAAAGGTCAATAAATAATAAGGTTAAAATATATCCTGATTGTGAAAAATTTAAATTTAACCCACCCCTTTTAAAATATTTTTATTTTTATTATTTAAATCAAATTTAGTTATAGTTAGGAATCGAATTTTCAGACAAATTAAAATAACATTTCATGAAAATTTGAGGCAAGGAAAATCATCTTTTAGGCAAAATTAAATTACTCAAATATAGGTTCTTTATCAAACTTAGATTGTCGTCCGCTGCCCCCTCCCCATTATAATTTTCTGGGCACGCCGAGACCCAGAATTATTTGCAAATTATGTTTTCTTTTTTTTTTTTTAAATATTCTATAATATATAATATTATATAGAATATTATATAATATAATATTCTATAACAAAGAAATTTATTTACCATACAACAATACTTTGCTAATATTTCTCCAGAATGAACTTTTAACAGGCCTGATAGAGACACGATTTGTGCCGCAAAGTATTTTTTTTTTTTTTTTCATTTAAACTTTCTCAAAAGGGGCATTCCCGTTATATTCTATGTTAAATAATAAATGAACTTTTCTCATATTAAGCAGCCGATTTTATATCTTTGAAACAAGAAGCTTTTTTTTAGAATTTAAGAATTTCTCTAATTTATTCAAATTCTTCACCTTTTATTGAGAATTAAAATAAAATTTGGCACTAATCAAGAAATTTAAATATTTTTAAATCATAGTTCTTGAATAAAATTACAAAGGATGAAAAATTTTAGAATAACGAAGAAATTATTTAAGAAATAAAAGACATCTTTAGCATTAATTATTAAAGTGAAACTTTATTATATCACTACGAATTTTTTGGTTCTTCTATCAGCATGTCGCTTTGTAACGAGGTGACGTAAAAGGCCATGACGCTACAACCCATGACGTCACAATCCGTGACGACAAAAATAAGAAAGTTGAAATTTAATATATATAATGAATTATAAAAAATAATTGTGAGATTTAATAATTCAATTTTTAAATTGATAAAATATAATTTTTAAAATAATTTAAAATATTCAAATCTTCAATCTATATATATTTTTTTTCTTTAAAAACATTCACACTTTTTTCTCATTCACACTCACACTCACAGACATTCATACAGTCTTTTCGGCAACTTAGGCCATTTAAGACTTTTACGATATCCGTTGTAATTAATAAATCAATTTGGGGCTCAGGCATTTCTATTTAAGCCATCTGGTATCCAAATGGCTTAAATAAAATCTTCGGACTGCCTGGGTCCGAACCCGCGACGTTTGGTATAGGAGGTAGGCACGCTACCTACTACGCCACACCCGGGGGCCAATCTATATATACTGTATATATATAATCCAGGGGGGCGAAGCCCTCGCTAGCCGCGCCGCCCGCCTTCGGCGGGCGGCGCGCTAATTGCTAAATAAATATTGTTCACAGTTTTTAACATGCGTCTATTGATTTCCTATTTTCCAATTATTAAATTAAGATTAAAAACGCATTTTAATAACCTTAATTGAATAATTTTTTTGAAAATTTTCAGTTAAACGCCTACGATCCGAAAAAGTTTCACTTGCATCGTGGTTTCATAAAACCACACAATGTTTTTAGTAACTAATTACAATAAAATACAACGTTTCTTTAGCCGTCATCAGGCGATGGATTCATTTTGATAACTCAACGCGAATTAATGGCAAGGATGTCTTTTATTTCTATTCTAATAATAACAATCGTCAAATTATAAATCAAATAAGAAATTATTTGATAACTTGCAGTCTAGTTGAGTATTTTGGTCTAATTTTACAGAATTTTCAACTGAGAAACTTTACGCATAGGGGTATAATTTATTTTGCACAGGTGAGTGTTTTTTTTTTTGAGTAAGCTCAAAACTTGATTTTCAGAAATTTGAATAAATACCATACAGAGCAACTTTTCTATATAGAATATATAAAATATATTTTTATTTCTTCAGCTAATTAATCATTTTTATTTTCTGCGCTGTACTGATATGGATGTTTATGATATACTCGACCGGGCGCGAGTTGCCTTATTAGAGTATAGATAATAAATATATTTTTTTTTTTGGTGTGTAAAATGATATATTATAATATATGGGGGGGGGGGGGGGCAGTTATTCGCTCGGCTTAGTCCGACCCTTTATTTTTAAAGGGTAACGCCTTATAAAAAATAAAAATTCAAAATAAGAGCCGCTTTTTGGTCTCTCTTGAAATCTAGAGCTGATGAGGAAAAACTGATGGAAAATTTTGGAATCAGCGCTATCTCTATACCCAGGAATAGATTTAAATTTCACTAATCAAAAAAAAAAGTGTAAAATGGCTGTTATTTATTAATCTTAAGGAAGGTAGTTTTGCAGCCAGGAGAATAAAAAAAACTATTTTAATTTCTTTTGGTCGACGTTTCGGACGCCAATCGCGTCCTTCTTCGGGACCAAAGATTGTTAAAAAGCACACATGGATTTTGTTGTGGATATTTTATACATTCCACGCGATTGGCGTCCGAAACGTCGACCAAAAGAAATTAAAATAGTTTTTTATTCTCCTGGCTAAGTACCCTGGCTTAAGACTCAAAAAATAAGTTTTTTTTTTGGTGGTCTATGATATTATCAAATTAATTTCAAATTTATACTGTAGATAAACGTGCATTGCTTCAGCGTGAACCTTCATCAGATGCCATTTAACCATATTAGGATCACAAATAGTTTCAGGCTCATCACTCCCTCTCCCCCTTATATACGCCCCTGTGCCTGTTTACTTTATTGTCTTTTAATTTTCTTTAGTTTAAAATTTAGATTGAACTTGACTTAGATTTGTTTTCATCGCCCGGGGAGTTGAATTTTTATTAATAAGAGGGTAGAAATGAGAGATTTCTTTATTTATTTAATTCACACAGTTGACGTTTCGGTTCCGTGTTTGAACCATCCTCATAAGCTGGCGAAAAGTCAATATGAAAGTTTTTTTAAGGTCTTTTCGGCATCTAAGGCATTTAGACCCCATCCCTATTTATTTCAAAAGATTTGTAGTCAAATCAAATGAAATAAATTTTCTCACTGGGACGGGAAGCGAACCTGGGACTCGGTGGAGAGGCAAGTGTCTTCTCACTGAGCACGGCTCCGGGCCATTATGAAAGTTGATTTTATGCATTGTTGAACAACTCTTATATAATAAATATACAGTATGAAATGACCAGGGACACAAATGAATCGATGGATTAATAAGAGATATAAGAGTTGTTCAACAATGTTTAAAATCCACTTTCATAATGACTTTTCCATAACTCTGAGGATGGCTGACACACGGAACCAAAACGTCAGCTGTGTAAATAAATAAATATCCTTAGCTGCATCTCTCATTTCTTATTAATATAACATCTCATTGTTTTGGTAAATTTTTATTGTTATTATTTTTTAGGCTACGAATTCAATAAACACCAGTTAGTGCCTGGATCACATGTGACGTTAATTTAGGAAAAAATTTTAACAAAAACAACTTTGATTTTTATTTGTATTCAAATTTTTTGTTTTCTCCTAGCCTATACTATTTAGTAATATAAAATTTTTTTCTACTGTTCACGAGGCTACCCAATGAATTAAAGTTTTCCTTGTAGGGGACGCCCAAGTTCAGTCATTCAAGTATTGTTTTTGTTGTCTAAAACCAGTGCAGTTGAGTTGAGTAACATGATAAATATATAGATACATAGTCGAGATAACAACTCCCGAGTAGAGAGAGAAGAGGCGCGCTGTTATCTCGACGTTTAAGAAAAGAGGGAAGCGAGGGAGGCTGGGTGCTCGTCGACGACCATTTCCAACAGCTCATTGACATCATCGAAGACTTAGAGAATAATTTCTGGGTCATTTGAGTTCGAAAATGAAGTGTTGTCGTCGATGACATAACACACAAAAAGTTTTTTTTTTTTTGTCGACGATTACACGACACTTGAGGAGTTAAGAGTCACACAAGTTCAGTATTTAGGTGTTCATCCTCGTCGTCGTCGTCGTCATCATCATCCTCGTCAGGTGATGGGGCAGATACAGCCAGGATGGGCACATCAACGGAAGCTGTGGCCAGAGGCCGTGGCCGTGACTTGCAATCGGAGTGGCGATGCTGATGATGATGATGATGGATACTGCAACGGCTGCAGCGACTAGCCGCTAGCAGACTTTCAGCGCTGCGCGTCCGCCGACTCAGCAATCGACTCCGCCATGCGTTGGAAGTGCGCAGTGGCGGATCACAATCCGGCCATTGGTCGAACTCAAAATGCCGGGAGGCAGGCCGAGACTGAAACCCAAAATGAGGTGACCATCACGAAAAAACAAACCACACTCTCTCTCTCTCTTTCAGTGACACCAAACTGACAAACAGCAAAGTTTTTTTTTTCACTACCCTTTAATTAGTGAATTTAGTGGGAAAGGGAGGTTGAGACCAATGCACTATGGATTCTGAGGCATGATTTTCTGGCAAAAATTAATAGTATCAAAATTAGTAATGAATTTGTTTTTAATGACTTTTATTTAGATAATAAACTAATGTCGAGCAATATAATTTCAAAATTTTTGTATATTATTTTTGCCCATCTTTTTTCAAAACTATTGGACAAATCATAAAGTTTTTGTTTGAAGTCTTTATATTAATCTACATTATAACTCGTTACACTATAAATATGGTCTTTAAGATTTGAAAATTTGTTACTTTTAGTTTTCTTATCCAACCAAATATTAAACAAATCTTGCTTGATGAAACGGTGAATATCTGAAAAAAATATAAATATTTCCTAGATGCGCACTTATTTGCAGTAAAACTATGTTGGAATACATTCGATAATAATATGTGAATGTAACAAAACAAAAATTAAGACGCCAGCTCGGACCATATTTTTTGTAAGAAATAGACAAATTAGTTGGTTTTTCAACAAAATGTATACTTTGTATAGGGACGTAAAAATTTTATAATTATATAAATAATTTAATCGAAATATAGGGTACCACGAGCCAGAAATTATTCTTAACCGTACGGATAATTCCACTTAAATAAATTAAGATAAATAAGTGCTGCATTTGGACCACTATTATAAACAAACTAAACGATAAAATAAAAAATAGTTGAAAAAAAATTAATATTTAGAATTTGAAAAAATGGCATTTTTGACAAAAAATCGCATTTCGGAAACCATAGTGCAATGAGGAGAAATTACAATTAGAATTAAATATTTATTTTTAATCAATTGACGTTTCGGTCCGGGCGTGGACGATCCTCAATTTATAATTCTTTGTATTTAATTACTCCTATTTATAAAATCACTAGGACTTTATAAATATTTATAGCCCAGAGGTTATCAGGATCGAAACGTTAATTGTTTAAAAGAAAATAGAATAATTGAATTTCTTCCTTATTGATCTCGATCTTCTATTCAATTTAAAAAAAAAAAAATCACAAAATATAAATCCAAAATTGTAAAAATATTTAGAAATCATTCTTTTTCTTATCGATTGGAGGATGTCAGACTGGCGAAGATTGAAATATTTTTTCAAACAAAGAAATCAAAATTTTTAAGTCAAAAAACCCAACTAATAATAAGATCAGTAGCTACATGGCCGGGGTAGAAAATTCAACAACAGTATATACGAGGGCTATCCGGATTTGAAAAAAAAAAAATAGTAAAAAAATGTTTTTGAAGCCAATTTTATTTTTACATGAAAATACATGTCTTAAACTATTTTTCAACATAATTTCCGACAATGTTCAAACACTTTGTAGCGGGTGACCAATTTTTGTAAACCATCTGCAAAGAAACTCCCGCCAGTATAGATAGCCACGATTCCACAGCATTTTTCGTCTCATCGTCAGATCCAAAGCGCTTGATGTGCAGGAACAAGTGGTTGTCGAACAGCGCCAATTCAGGGCTGAAGGAATTTTGTTGCTCCATGACAATGCTCGGCGCCATACTGCTGGTGTCACTCAATCGCTTATTCGACAGTTTCATTGGGAGCAATTCGATCACCCGCCGTACAGCCCTGACTTGGCGCTGTTCGACAACCACTTGTTCCTGCACATGAAGCGTGATCTAGGTGGCAAGAGCTTTGGATCTGACGATGAGACGAAAAATGCTGTGGAATCGTGGCTATCTATACTGGCGGGAGTTTCTTTGCAGATGGTTTACAAAAATTGGTCACCCGCTACGACAAGTGTTTGAACATTGTCGGAAATTATGTTGAAAAATAGTTTAAGACATGTATATTCATGTAAAAATAAAATTGGCTTCAAAAACATTTTTTTTTTCAAAACGGAACTTACTTTCCGGTTAGCCCTCGTAAAACCTTGTATTTTGGGTTGCCTATCCTTTAGGGATATTTAAAATATTATATCAACTTAGATAATAATTAATTAAGAATTTTATTTACAGTTGTCCTTGAGAGCTATTTGTATTGACCCTTTTGATCCTGACATTGAATTAAATTGATTATCCCATTTAATACTCTAACTCGTAATTAGAAAGTCAATCGAAAGAAATCGCTCGCTTTAATGTAATATCTTGTAAATATGAATATTCATCATTTAATATTTTAAAATGTTTCTAATATCGGAATTAGGAGTGTTCAATTTAATTTTATTCAATAGTCCAGGCGCTGGGGGTAGTTGAGTATGCAAAATGTGAGGACCGAAATCCGCCAAAGGATTTTAGCTGAGAATAGCTACAAGGATAAGAACCCGGATCTTGCCCGTCTAATTTTTGGTCCTAAGTTTTTTTTAAATCCCTTTCCTCTTATTTATAAAGGAAATCAATGGAATTTGTGCTATGATAATGTGATGACCTGCAACTATGTTCATATTGCCCTCGGGGTTGGTGTAGGGGTTAGCTAGAGCGTAACTCGAGGCGGCAAGAGATGGCGTTAGTTTTTCCCATAGGAATACAAGGGATTTATTTCATTTCATTTGAAAGATTCCAGCTAATTAATTAAAGGTAAAAAATTAATTATTTTTTAACACAATGATTACTAATTTAATTATCTACAACTTATAGAGCGCCTTTTTTAAAAATATCTTTTATTTAATGCGATTAATCTAAAAAAAAATTTTTTTTTTTCGAAAATCAAAAAAAGGACTTCTATAAGTTGTAGATATTTTAAATAGCTTTAATTAAAAAAAAATTTGAGGTCGATAGCTTCAAAATTGTGGCCGCTGGAAACTCCCAAAATTAGCACCCCGAGACGCGCACCTTAAGAAAAGGCGCCCGCGCAGGCGGGCCCGAGCCAGCTGGCGGGGGTACCAGCAAGACCAGGATTCTTATTCTTGGACCTTTCTCAGCCATCCATTGGCGAATTTCGGCCCTCACATTTTGTGTCCAGTTCAAGACCGGTCTAACTCAAAAAATGCAATTATGACTTTTTTGGAAAAATAGCCTCTACTATCTTTGTCCAAGTCAGTTTCTTGGATCACTTCTAGATTGAGCGCTGGTAGTTTTGTTTGGTTATGAAAGGAAAGGAAAAGCAGAAACTTTAATCGGCTCTCCTGAAAAATCGTTTTTTTTTTAGTTAGACCAAGGGCGGTCCCAGAGGGGGGGTCAAGGGGTCGTGACCCCCCAAAATCTTTTTTTTTTTTTACACACTTTTTCCCACTCACTCTCCCATTCACACAATCTTTTCGGCAACTTGGGCCATTTAAGACTTAAACGATACTCATATTTGATTAATATATATTTATTGGGGTCCAGGCCCATTTATTTATACTATAAAAAAAAAAACAGTGACCCCCCCCCAAAATGTAAGGCTAGGACCGCCCTTGAGTTAGACCAGGCTTGAACTGAACCGACGACATAAGAAATTATAAGGGCTACCTATATCTCGTTTGGCTACATCCCCCATTAACCTACTCAAAGTTTATTTGCAGAAAAAAAAAAATAATAATAATACGACACAACTTATTAATTGGAAGAAAATAATAATAAGTTGCCGACCCCGCACTGTGGGTCTAGACAAGAATATAAAAAGAAAGAACAAAAATTCATCTAACTTTTTTATTACTCTTTTAATCAAGGTCTTGAACTATTAAAATACAGTGACGTCATTTCAGTTTTTGCTTGGGGGGGGGGCAAAATTTTTTTTACTTCCTCTGATACTTAATTTATATACATATAGAGATAAACATATATATACCTCTATATATTTATCTCTACATCTTCTATACTTATTTATAAAGATTTAGGGGGTAAGCTCAGAATTTACTATTTTTTCCAAAGCCTTGTGGGGGGGGGGGGGGGGCAAATGGCCCCTCTGCCCCCTCTCAAATGACGTCCATGTTTAAATAGAAAATTATAAATACTATTTAATTAAATTAAATAAAAGGCTTGCTATTTTATATTGATCCAGCGATTCAGAGTTCATCTATTTATATTATAAAGGGTAGTATATATTATTCAAAAAAAAAAAAAAAAAAAAACTTTGCTTTCATATAAATGTTTCGAAATGAGATGCAAATTCTTTTCAACTTCTTACCTTGTCATCTCTAATTTCAAAACATCCTATAGGCGAAGACCCGCCACTCTTTTTTTTCAGATTCATTTCCAGTTGATTAAATTGATAAGTTAATTAATTCAAGTAGGCGGGTCCCCGTTTTAATTATATAAATGTACACTCTCTGTGTGTGTTTATTTGTGTATTAGTGTATGATTATAAACAACAACAATGACTACGAGTGCAAAAAGCCCGGCCAGAGAGCATGCATGCGATCCTTGCCATGATACCAACAAATAAATTCATTCAAGCTAATAGACTTTGTATGTATAAGGTGTTTAAAAAAAAAAAAAAAAAATCATAAAAGGCCATTTGAGGTCATGAACTCGCTGGCGTTAAATATGCTGGAAATTAATATTCCTTCAAACACACATACACAAGCTAGAGTAAATATTACATGTACTCTTACCTTGTTATTAAATATTTTTATATGATAGAATTTTCAAAGATATATAGCAGAGATGATATCAGTCCCCCCCCATCCGCCCCGTATGATTAAATAAGAGCTCAAGTCGGAGTTAGCTAAGATCTAAATTTTGGTTTAAGGCTTAACAAAGAGGTTAAATTAGAAACACGATCCTTGTCTATTTATTCTTTGGAAATTTTTGTTAAATAGGCCTAATAATAATGCTAATTAATTATAATTAATTATTTTAATTTTTAATATTTATTTTAATTAATTTTATTTAAATTTTAGAATGATCACAATGTGTCAAAAAAGAAAAAGAAGAGAATTTAAAAATTGTAATTTCTTGAAATAAACGAACGGTACAAAGATAATGAGGCAAGGGCGGATACAAGGGGGGAGGGGGTAAAGGGGGTAATAACCCCCCGAGATTTGAAAAAATACCTTTGTTTCCGTAAAAAAATATATTTAGAACGTAAAATTTTAAAAATCAATACTTAAAAATCTGATTTATATTTATATTGACACGAAAATCCCAGGTTCCGCAAAAGAAAAATTTTGGGTCTCTACAAAAAAGGTAAAATATTTTGACGAACGGGAAAAATTTTTGGTGCCGCCAACGGCACACGAAAAAATTTTTGGTTCCGCGGGCGGGAAAAATTTTGGGTCTCTAAAAAAAAGTTAAAATATTTTGACGAACGGGAAAAATTTTTGGTTCCGCGAACGACACATGAAAAAATTTTTGGTTCCGCAAAATCAAAATTTGGTTCCGCGAAAAACAAAATTTTTCGTAGAAAATTTTTTGAGAACAGCCCCCTCCCCCCCCCGAAAAAAATTTCTATATATGCCCCTGGTGCTGTGCGACGAGTCACACCAGATTACCCCCCCCCCCCCCCCGAGAAACACCTCTGGATCCGCCCTTGTAATGAGGGAATAAAAAAAAAAAACATCCCTCTAAGAGGCGGAGAGTAAATAAATTAAGGAGGCAGTTAAAAAAAACTGGTAACTTTGGGATATCGGATAATGAATAATGGTTTATTATTATTATTGAGACATTATTTTGTAACTAATTTTAGATATCTCATAAAAAAAATAAATATTTTAAATCTATTAAAATATTTAAAGTTCCCTCTCTTTCAATAATATTTTAAATTTTCTTTTTACCAATTATTTCTGATTTATAAATTATTATATAATTGTAAAAATATTAAATAAATTAATATTTTAATAATAATAATAATAAAAAAATAATAATAAAGTAAAATAAAAAAATTGGAAAGTCATTTGACTCCGAAGTCATTCGGTCGCCTCTCGTATGTCAATTACAATTTCGTTCGTGTTTCTATGCCGGTTTTTTCATTTATTAAATATTCTAAAGTTAATAGTTTATTTGTGAATTTATTTATTAGTGTTTAGTGAAGTATTTTTTATATAAATATGTGTGTGTCTTTCAACATTCGCCGAGAATGCAGTTGGAGTGGATGTCATCGCCCATGTGCTCCTGTCTACATCTACAAAAAAGGTTTGATCTATCAACGAATATTTACAATTGCATTAAATAAATTCATCATTATTAAATAAATAATAAAATTTTTAATGTGTTGACTGTTATTTGTGTCAATCCCTATTTCAATAGGCAAATTGACATCTCTTATTTATTAATTTTTCTATTTCTCTAATAAAATGACTTATTTTTTGATAAATTCTTTAAACATGGATTTTATTTTTAAGTGGGAATTTATTTTTTCAACCTTCGTTTGTCAAAAATAAATGGTGATCTGTTATATAAGTGATTTTGATTTTGTAGAAGTGTTGTATTTAAATAAAATACCATTTAACACTTGTCAAATGACATTTAAGAGACCCTTGGAATGAAATAAAATTTTGATTAAAATATAATCATCAAAAAGGATTTACATCCAGTAAGATTTGGTATGTTTTATTTTTGTTTATATTATAATTTTATCCTAAATTATCTCTTTCTTTTAATAAAATTTCAAGGCTTATTTATAACTATTCTTTTTTTTTAGGTTGATTGATATAAATGTGAGCAGGATATGGGCAAATATTCATGTTTAAAGGAAGATTCAGAGAATTTAGATCTAATTTGCTTAAGGAATTTCTTATCAAATGATGTCAAATCATATACTATAAAAGAGATTTCTATTCTAGGCTGCCGTTTTTTTAAAGTGAAACTTTATTTTTTTTTAATCGCTTTAAATTTATATGAGTAATAAATAAATATTAACACATTTGAATCATAATGTATTAATTTATCAGCATTTCATTTTTGTATATATATATATTTTAATTCCTCAGATTCGTTCGCTATTGCAGAATTTCATCAGTGGGATCCAAATCAAATCTTTAAACTGATTATAAATGTATATGATTTTTTATACATATGATTAAAAATCTTTTTTTTCTCAAGCAATTAAAAAGAATATATTTTTAGAAATTGAAATAAAAAGAAAGACTTGTTTTCGACACGAATTATTTTATTTTCCCTTTTCGACGTGGCCTTCAGGGCAAAGGTGTCATTTTCTTCTTCTATCTGTATTATGGCCTTCTTCCACATTTTCTTTGAATATATAGATTAAAATATTTTCTTTTTACAAATAATTAGTTTTTTTTATTTAATACTAACTTATTTTACACAAACGATACGCTTCCAGAGGGAAGGACCTGGCTCTTGTCTCTCCAATCGCAGCCAGATCGTTTCTTTTAATAAATCCAACTTTTCATCTCATTCTCGGTATTTTCTCCGCTTTTTGCTTAAAGTCGACCATTAAGCGCAATGGATTTGGTAGTTTTACTCATCACGCGTTTTTGTCAATTTAAATTCAAAACTGATAGTAGCTGTCTTTCCTGGCTTGTGTAGTTTTTTTTTCTCTTTTGAATGGTAGATAAAACTTAATAACGGTCAAAAATGGATTTAACAGGCTTACGCTCTAAGCCGACGATATGAATTCTGATCCTCTTTGTTGTTGGTAGTTTTTTGTTCAATTAGACATGTCAGTCAGGTAGTATGAGCTCCGAAACTTGAAACTCAATTATCTAGATCCTCAATAATCCGGCGAGCTTATTTATCGATTAGGAGACAGGCCAACTTTGAGGCTTCATAATTGTTTTTTTGTGACATTTTTAGGCATTTCTAAATGTTTGATATTCCTAGCTTTATTTTATTTGTTTAAATTACAATTGTCTATCTATAGTGTTAACTTTTATCTATTTGATTAATTACTAAAATTAATTGACTTTTATTAAGCAATAGCTAGGGGGGGGGGAGTATTCAGAAGGTGCTAAGCTCTCTTGCTAGGCCCATGACCTATCGTACGAAGGCAGGGGCATTGGCGTAACTAGAGAATTTGGCTGGGGGGGGCGGGGGCGGGCATGGGACCAGCCATCTCGTGGGGGGGGAGGGGCATGGGACCAGCTATCCTCCGGTGAGCCTGGAAAGCCCCATATTTTCTCAATTTTTCTTGGGCTAGTATTAAAATATTACATTAGCAAGACTATGTTTTTTGTTGGTGGACCAAGCGCCCCATGGCTCCCGGGAATCGAACCAAGGATCTCCATCCTTTCAGGTGCATCAGTGTGCTATCCATTGCACCAAGACCCTCGACCAACAAAAACTCACTTCCCCTTATATATAATTGAGAAATTGTTCCTTAATATTTTTTACTTTGTCAACTTGCAGGGAAGTGAGTTTTTGTTGGTATAGATCGAGTGTCTGGTGGCTTAGTGCAATGGATAGTACACCGATGCCCTGCAAAGGTTGGAGATCATGGGTTCGCTTCCATGGGGCGCTTGCCCCACCAACAAAAAAACATACAGTCCTGTTAAATATATCTATGACTTAGTTAAGTCCGAATCGAGGTATATTGAATTATAATATCTTATTAAAATATATAGATCTCGAAAAATATTTAATTAAAATATTACGTTCATGTCCTCATTAGGCCTTTGATATGAATTTTTTTTTTTGAACATTATTAATTCTTTAAAGAGGTCACATCTTTGTAGTTTTTATAGTATTTTTATATTTCTAATAAAAATAAATAAATATTGATAGCTAGGAAGGAGAGAAAGAATTATCTTTGCCAGCCAGATACATTGCATCTAGTATAGTTAGGCCGAACGAATATAGGAAAAGACAAGAAAGACATTTCGTCCCAGTCTGGTTCACACTAAACAACATTTTTTGACAAAATATTCTTGCCTGGTGACGATCCCTTCCATGTTTCGGACAAATAGGTACAGCGAGGGGCAATTTTAAGTCCCACTTCTGCGTTTTCTGCTTGTGATTATTTCATTGTTTTTATAAAAGAAAATGAAAATATTCATTGGAAATTTTCTAGATTTGAATCATGAAAGTTTCCATTAAAAACAATGAAATAATCACGAGAATAAAACGCTTGGGTGGGATTTAATATTGTCCCTCACTGTACCAAACAAATCGTCTGTTCCTGTATGCGTCAGGCCTTAGAAAGCAAGCATGCCAAAATAGAGATTTTATTAGATAAATGAAAGGAATGGAATAATCCTTCTATTGTTAATACCCCTATAACAATTGTTTTGTATTGTTATTTTTAAGAATGTAAAAAAATAGGCCTACATTAATGATTTCATAATTAGTATATTTTAATTCTTTTCTGATTGAGTTCTTGATTACTAACAAACAAAAATTCTCCCCATTCTTTTAAGTATTTATAAAAATTCTGACCGGGCCACAAACAAACAGAATTCTACGTAAATATCTACACAAAACACCAATTCAATCAACAAGTGCATTATTTGCAAACCAATCAATCCATCTAAAAGAGTAAAAACACCATCCAAAAGAAGAGTGATATCAATCTGTGCTCTACAAACAAAAATAGAGGGGGGAGTGATAGGGGAGGGAGATTTTTTATGAATTATCTACTCGAATGAAAAAGCAATGAATTTGAGAGGGGGGTTTGAGGTCGATTATTATTGGTTCCAACCAGAAAAACACCATTGGCATTTCGATCGTTGAGATAATTATCGGTCAATCGAACGCAGTTGCTCTCGGGAACGGTGACGTCAGGGCCAGTCGTGACGTCATTACTTATGACCTAGCTTTCCTACCAGTCATACAAATTATAGATTCTAAGAAATACCTTTGGGACAAACGAGAAGGAAGGTTAATTTTTTAACAATCAAGGTCATTTAGCTCAAGGAGGTGGAATAATTGGGATTATTTAAATGAGGGGAAAAAAATTCCTTATGGCAGAAATTAAAGATGATAAAAAAAAGGGGTACACTATGACACTCCAAAAAGGTACACAGGTTCTGAAATATATTTTATTGCTGGAATATATTTCAGGACTCGTGTACATTTTTAGCTATTTATAAAATAAGAACTTTGCCAGTAGGCTTCCAAAATTTAAAATCTTCTCTATTGTAAAATTTTAATTCCATTTTTTTGTAAATCACACTAAGAATTAGAGTTCATTCAACTATTACGTAAGCAAATTCTTGGCTGTTTTAATTCCCCCTCACTCGCCCTTTACTTGTGAGCTATAATTTTAAACATATAGTATTATATACATTTCATTTTTTGGAGAGGGGAAAATTTTGCTTTCTTTTAAAGAAATCCCCCCCCCCCCAACATAATACTTGGATGGACCCTTACACCTCATTTATAAAGTACCCTGTGGGATAGGATATAATTAATTTCTAAATACTATTTTTTAATAATATTGTAGTCTTTAGATTAAAATTGAACGTTTCTTTTTTAATTTTTCTAAAATTTGTCTTTTAGGCCAATCCCCTCTACTTTAAAGTTTTTTTTCTTCCTTTGCCACAGCATTTTACTTACTAGGAACGAAGCAGGTCTTTCCGCCTGGAAATTTTTCTTATGTTTTATAAAGTTTATCAACATTTTAAAATTCGATTAGATCGACAATTCTAAAATAAACTAAAGAACGAAAGAATTTGTTGAAAATAAAATCAAAAAAATCCCTTTTTCGAAACAACACCTGTCGTTCCTCGTTTAAAAATACTCTGATAATCAAAGGAAGAAATATTACTTGTCTATTTCTTATATCAAAAAATAATTTGCGAATCTTTCAATATGTAAAAACGAATTTTGGCCTCAATCTTAGTTTCGGACGAAACCGTAACCGAAACTTGTATTTGAAAATCATTTTACCTTTTTTTTCGGCCTCTTTTCCGCCGGGCGGTAAATTTTTTTCTTGTGCGAGTCTCATCCCATCCTTTCTAAATCAGGTTTCGGCTGGTTTTTGGCAGAAACCGAAACCAGGATTTTTGGCCGAAACTGGCCTAAACCGAATATTCCTTCGGTTCCTATTAAATATAGGTCTATCTATATAAACAAAAAAAAATCTCCTTTTCATTCTCCCAAAATTTAAATTGTTGAATAATCTTATATCCTAAGTTTTTTTTTTTTTTTTTTTTTTTGAGGTCTTAATTATTAAAATAAAATTATGTTATTAAACAAGTTCTATTTCTACTTTCTAATGGATTAATATAAAAATTAAAATACTAATGCTTGAACAAAAATAAAATCTTTTTGGTTTTTTATTTCATATAAAATTAAATATTAAAAAAAAATTAAGAAAATATTTTTATTCTTTCGATATTATAAAGCGCTAGCCGCTAGCTTCCGTCTGTATCATTCAGGACGCTGATTGCTAGAGTTACAGGAAGTGAAGCGGCAGCGGGAAATTTGAAATTTAAGTCAGATAGGGAAATTTGAAAATTTCACACTTGCCATAGACAAAGTTTTTGGGTCCCCAAGAAAAATTGAGACAATATGGGTCTATTCCAGGCCTTCCGGAGGATGGCTGGTTCAATGCCCCCCCCCTTCCCCCCCCAATTCCCTAGTTACGACCATGATCCTATTTTTTAATCAGGACCAATTCAATGGGAAACTTACGTTTATTTACTTGTACTACAAAAAGAAAACCTTCTTTTTTTTTTAATAAGACAAGCAAATAATGAAAATTTCAAAATCCTATTAATATAAAAAAAATGTCTGTTTTTTCTTAGGTCACTTGGCTTGGTAGCCAATTCAATTGAAATAAATTTTGTCACTTAATACGAGATCCTCTAGCATATCTTTTCCTCTAAGGCAGAGGTCAAGGACAAATTAATATTATTAAATTAAAAAGGCACAATGAAAATAAAGAAAATTTATAAATGGCCTTACTGTACACTTCAATATAAGTAATTTATAAAATTTCTTTATTTTCATTGTGCCTTCGGCGGGTTTTTCCACTTGCCAAGGGGCTGCGTCAACTTTATTCTTGCTCACTGTTTAGAAATTTTGAATTTCCCTCTCTGACTTAGTTTTAAATTTCCCTCTTTGACTCAACTTCCTTTTATTCTGGCCAATCACCGCCCGGATAGGCACATACACACAGGGACCGGAAGTCAGCCGCTAGCGTTTTATATTATACTTTGATGATTTTTAGATTTTTTCAAATTGCTTGTAATATGACGACTTCCTAAGAATAATGGCTTCGTATGCCAATAAATAACTTACAAGGGGAGTGCATAGCCTTCATATCACCGATTTGATAGTAATATATTTCTCGTGTAATATTAAATATTTCCTTATATTATATTTTTGACAGAAAGCATTTGAATTTTCTTTAAATATATGGAACAACATGTTAAAAATTAAAAGCCAATAATTAAAAAAAAAAGGTTTTATTTATTTATTAATATTAAAAAATATTCTTAGAATTCCCAAAAATATAAATTACACAATAAAAAATAGTTGCACAGGGCGAGATTCGAACTCGGGATTTCTTGTTTACAAAGAATGAACGCTACTAATCTAGCCACAATAGCTTTTTGAATTGTTATTGTTAGCAACCGCTTAAGGCATGCTGGCAAAATCTTTAACATTTTTTTTTAGACGAACAGTTCAGAAGTGCGTTCTCTCGCTTTAACAGAATTTGTTTTTCATTAAGTACTACACAAAAGAAAAATTCGTTCAAATCGGTGACATGAAGGCTATGCACTCCCCTTGTTAGAAAAAATCTGCCCCCATCCCCTCATGTTCCTTCGACTAGCTTTATTACGATTTACCCCATCACATAAACAATGTAATCTAATGAACCTTAATAAATGTCGTTATTAAATTTTATTCATCTCATGATAATCCTAGTCTAAATTAATGGGCGGGTTCTAAACAGTTAATTACACTTTTACTCTTTACGCACTAAATTCTCTAAAATTAATTGAATGTATTGCCTATTCTAAGCATATATCTACAAGAGAACCTCTATATTCGTCATTAATCCTGAGGGACCACCGATGATGCATACTGAACGATTGCTTGCTAGCTAGTTTTTTAATCGCTCGGAACTAATTTGTGTTGGCATTTGTGCATTGCTGTGATTGCTGCGTGAAGGGAAGGATAATTTGTTGCTGAAATTTGAGGGCAAATGAATATAGAGGTTTATTCCATAATTACTCCCCCTGGACCTTCCTCTAATACGTGTTTGACTTTCCTAAATAGAAACCCCTCCGACATATACAACTGCCTCTGAAAATCTCTCATCTTTTCTTATTCATGCGCCAACGCAAATAATTTCATTTATTTCAAATATCTGGCGTGGTTAGAAATGGGCCTATTTTTATTATTATCATTTGAATTTCAAAACCATCCGGCTCCTGGCCACCGCGTATAGTTGCAAATATAAATATGCTATTAGAATAAGGTGGATAGCTGAGTAGACCTTGTATTAATAGTAAGGAATAAATAAAAGGGCATTTGCAGATAGATTTCGTTTATTAGGAAGCATTTCAAGCCAACGTTTCGGTCAGATATACGACCATTTTCAGGGCTGAAAATTTTCAACCAAACTCTTCAGTGCACCATTTGACTTTTTGAGGAATTTTGTTGACTCACTTCAGCCCTGAAGATGGTCGTATATCTGACCGAAACGTCCGCTTGTTGTGCCTAATAAACGAAATAAATCTAGCTGCAATTGCTCTTTTCTTTATTCCTTACTATAAATATGATAGTGTATTCTTTCCTGGGCAATCAATGACAAGTGGTATGTGGCTATGGTATAATTATTAAAAAATATAATAATTTTCAATAATAGCCTATATTTATTTTGGTTTACAGATGCGCATTCTCTTTTTGACATTTTTGACCATTTAATTAATGTTTCATATCCATAATTATTACAACAAACAGATATAATCTTTTGTTGTTGTCTCTTCTGGTGATGGCTTTCTTGGTGACCGATATAGAGATTGAGTATTTGTTAAATTAAAATATATTTTTTAAACTGAATTTAATATAATCAGTAAATTCTATTTAATAAAGTGCAATATTTTGTTTTCAATAATCGTCAACTCCAACGTGCAGATTTTAGAAGTAGAAAACCTTCAAATATTTGAAAATTATTTATATCAACTAGTTGTATCTTGATGGCTGGACAAAAATTATGTCAACTAACCTGGCAAATTGACGTAATTTTTGTCCTGATGAAGAGTGCGATCGGCACTCGTAACGTCGACAAAAAATACTTTTATTTTGTTTTTCGCCTGAGCTGCCCATACCACCACATCCTCATATTATTTATATCAATATTTTTTAATAATTATACCATAGTACATACCACCTGTCATTGTTGTCCAAGAAAGAATATAGACTTCTAGTCTCATTGTTATATAGGCCTATATGCAATATATATATTTAATATCTTTTTCGGCATCTAAGGCCATTTAGACCCCATCCCTATTTATTTCATTTGATTTGACTATGAATCCTTTGAAATAAATTTTCTGGCTTAGGGCGGGAAGCGAAACCGGGACCCCGGCGCGAGAAGCTTCTCTCTGAGCCACGGGTCACGGGCTAGGCCTATATATAATTTTTGGGCTTTTAATCCGCTATTTTTTTCAAAATCTAACTTCTCATTTGTTCATTTCTAAATAACGAAATAATCCTCTTTCCACTTCCACCCGGTTCATATTATCCAACCTATCTATGCTAGGGAGAATGTCCTTTGTTTGAACTAGAAATCTCTTAGCACCGGCATGTTACCTACTCCCTTAGAAGAGACTGTATCATTCTTTTTACCTCCCTTCCTTAAGATGGGAGTTGCCTGAGAAAGCAAAAAAAAAAAAAAAAAATAAAAAACTTGAGACTTTCAAAATTTGAACAAAACTTCCATTGGAACAACGAGACGCGTGACTTCTAAACGGATCTGACTCGTTATCACCCACAGCTCCTTTCTTTCCCCTTTATAAAGTACTTTAATCTTTAAAATAATTGAGAACAAGACGAAATAATAAGTGAGACCTCACGCAAGTGCTTCAAATAATTAAATCTTTTCTTAGTAAATTATTAATTTAACTAAAATCAATATTATCTATTATATCAATTTTATTCTATTAATAATGAACGAAGACTTAAAAACACTAAAAATAAGTCCTGAAAATCTCTTTGAATATCTCTCCTCAAAAAGAGTTTCTTTTTATGCACGGTTGATGTTGAGAAAAAATAAATTTCATTTTCATTGTGAAATATAGAAACCAAAATCTCTATAATGATAAGAAATAATTCAAGGAATTCACTGTTGACATCGATTTCAATTGAAAAGGAAAGGCATTTGTAATTACAAAAAAAGAAGGAATACAAAAAAAAGGAACGAAAAAGCATGGCGTGTCTCGACGGAATCTAAAAAATTTATTTGTTTAGTAATTCGACTCCACGGAATCAAATAGCTTTATTCATCCAATGAAAAACAGGTCTATTTCTGAATTGCAATAATACACAATATATAATCAGTAAAATATTTTTTGAATAAATTTTATTGAAATCTCTCTCGCATTTCCCCCAACAACAAATATCGAATCGACTTTCTGATTTATGACAGAATTAAAAAACCACAAGGGACTAATTTTGTATTTTATAGTTTAGAATAGAAGATCTTCTTTCAATGAATAATAGAAATGGCTGTGGTGATGATTGAACAAGGAGGATTGAGGAAGGCAGTCAGCAGAAATAAAAATCTTTTATATTATTTCGTCGACGTTTCGGGAGCGCGTCGCTCCCATCTTCAGGAAGAAATAATTGTCACAAAAGAGATAGAGAATTTCATAATGTAAATGTTACGCCGAATTGACGAAATTGCTTGTTTCATGAAATCGGCAAAATTTTGCCATTTTCGTGAATTCGGCAAGCCTCTGCCGAGTTCAAGTATTTGGTAATTCTATGCCTATTTCGAGAATATTCTTAAAACATTATCGCAGGGAATTCTCGGCTGGGGATTCGTATATGATTTAAAACAATTTGCTGGGGTCCCAACTTTGCCGGGTTCGGTCCTATTATCGTCGGTTTTCCTTTAGAAAATAAAAATTTAAAACGACTAGGGAATTTTCTCGCCTTCGGTCCAAAACCGTTCAGTTCGAAGCGATTGGATGTTACTTAAAAAAACAAATAAGCAGCCTTCGGCTTTTTTCGTGAAACGGGCAAAACTAAGAAAAAATAATGCCTAATTCGTGTCCTCGGCAGAGGGCTTGCCCACTTCACGAAAACGGCCGATTTCATGAAATAAGCAATTTCGTCGATTCGGCGTAACATATACACAACAACGGTTATCAACAAAACGTATGTTGTGCACCCAACCAACCTCTGACCCGAGCCCTCTACCCGCCCCCCGAGGAGATTCATTCTTCCCCCCCCCTACCTCCTTTAGTATTTAACAAACTTAACAATTGTATGATCTATTATTTAGGCTGTTTAGATCTATCTTGGTCGGCGTTTGGGGTTGTTACACACCTTGACACCCTAAATAATAAATCATACAATTATTATTATTATTATTTGAAATTCCTATCTTCCTATTATTTTCCCGAGGTGCTTAAGCGCCCGAAGACACACACCTCAAACCCAACCAACCTCTGACCGTAGCCATCTACCGGCACCCCGTGAAGTTACATTATTTCCTATCTCCAACTCCTCCTCCTGCTTTCGTTTCTAGCCCTTGAACTAATCCTTATTTCTGGTTCCACCCGGTTCCTTTTATCCAACCTCTTCTATGCTATGGAGGATGTCCTATTTGAGATACAATTATTAAGTTTGTTAAATGCTATGCACAACATACGTTTTGTTGATAATCGTAATTGTGTATACATTATGAAATTCTCCATCTCTTTTGTGACAATTATTTGTCCTGAGCGACGCGCTCCCGAAACGTCGACGAAATAATATAAAAGTTTTTTTATTTCTACTGGCTGCCCTTCCTCATTGAGCTCCTTGTTCAAGGTTTTCTTTTTAAATTTCTTCTTTTTAAAGAAATAAATCGCAAGTGAACTCCCCTCAATTTTCTCAAAAAAGTTCGATTATTTCTAAAAGTATTTAATTTTTTTTTAGAAAACGTAAAAGAATGAAAACTTTTTAAAATAAAGTAATTTATCATAATTTGACAAAAATTACAAATTTTAAAATTTTTAAAAACTTCGGTAAAGTAGCCACTAATTTCGGTTGTTGTGTTTACTCTAAAAGTTGATAAAGTTGGTTAGTGCAAAAAATACATGTCCAATTTCATTTATTATCTAACTCATTGAATTTTTTAAGATGTAGTGTTCACACACGGACAGACAGACATAATTTCAAAATTGGACTCAGCCAGGACGAGAAGAAATTTTTTAACGAATTCAATACTTTATGGATGTATAGATTGAAAAAAATGATTTTTTTTAAATATAGTGCTCAAAAGTTGCCATCTTGAGTAAAAAAAATGAATTGAATAACTCTCATTTTAACAAGAAGCCTTCGCACCTGTGCGCTTAGGCAACCACACATACTTTGCCACATGCACTGATTCATATCTTGCAGGGGCAAAGCTTGTGAATACAATAAAGGTGGATTCACACCGGGACCTGACTTGACTTGAGTTGAGTCCGGTGGCGAACCCAACCCATGTATTCCTATGGAGGTGCTGCCGAAACGGAGTTGTCGTCAGCAGTGTGTGCACCTCCATAGGAATACATGGGTTGGGTTCGCCACCGACTCAACTCAAGTCAAGTCAGGTCCCAGTGTGAATCCACCTTAAAAATACCATACAATCAGGGATAGATTTTAATGTTTGAGCGAAGGAGGCTTGAAAAATTTTTTGAAAACGAAAAAATCGGGTTTGATCAAAAACAAAAAAAAAAAAAAAAAAAAACTGGAATCTGAAACATATAAAATCGAAGAGAAATTTTAAAGAAATTCGGAGAGATAAAGGCCATCTTTTGTCAAATCTAATACAGAT
>JAKCPI010030614.1:0-13383 GCA_023213315.1 Euborellia annulipes
AAAAAAAAAAAAAAAAAATACTTTTTATTTAATTCAATGACTTTGCTAACCCTAATCAATTTGTCAAATTCCTTAAAAACAAATTACTAACATTAAATTCTCAAATAAAATATAGAGCCAGTTGTTGTTTTCGACTACTTGATAGAATAGTATAGGTAATAAGCGGAATGGAGCAGTTTACAATAATTCGTTTAGGTATAAGAGGGAAGATGTTCTTCTTTTTAAGGGAGGCTGAAGAAGAAGATCTCATTTCGGTGTAGGGCAATTCCAAGTCAGCTGAGCAGGCGTCCGCCTCCATTAGTATTCCCCACCGGGTCTAGCGACATTATCGGCCCTTCTCTGTGGGGAGACTGGCTGGCTTTTTGGGTGGGTTACCTCCTTCCCCTCAACTGGGAGATTTTCAAGTCGAAATGCTCGTGCACGAGTCAATCTGTTCGACGATCAGAGGAGGACAAACCAAACAAAAAAAGAGAAAAAAGGGGACGGGGGTGAGTCCCCACCCACCCTAAAGGAACGCTCTTTTTTTCTTCTCTTTTTCAACTTGAACAATTGCCCATTTCACGCGATTCCCGGCTCTTTCTTGATCTTCTTCTTCAGTTTTAGTACTTTTTTTTCTGAGGTGTCCAAGGAACGACATCGTTCGTATTTGATTCACCCTCTCACTCCTATTCCTTTCTCATTTTAAACTTTTTTTTTTATCTATATATTTATGTTTAAATCATGCATAGAAATCTAATATTAGTAAAAAGATTTGGTATGAATTTCGATTTTCATTTTATTGATCTAATTGTCAATCCTCTGTCTTCTGTCCCTGTCAAAATATCTTTGGAACTACAATATAAAAGCTAGAACCAGGATTTTTTTTATTTTGTAGAACATCTTTCAAAGAGGTGCTCGAATATAATTTCGTTAGGAAAATCGGTGTTCCAACTAACAAGTTATATGCGATATTCTAAAACGCATAACCAAATTATTTCACAAATTATAATAAGAACTAAAGCATGAAATTTTTTTTGCAGTTGTAGAGCATCAGGGTGTACGAAGGCTTAGCCCTGTTTGCTTCTTTAGATAATAATTGTCAGACTTTTTCCGGAATTCCAGAGAGCTGTGGAAGAATCATGGACCTTTCTTCTATTATAAAGAGAAAAGGTGTTTTGCGTCAACTACTTCACTAAATACTTTATTCATTTATTAATTTCACATATTGTCTTCCACTTAGGAAAATATGTTTTACAATGTGTATTTTTGTTTAGAGACTTTACATTGTCTTTTAAACAATGGCTACCCTTATGTTTCTAAAAATAAAGTCTTGACATGTATTGAAGAAACACCTTCATTTTATAACTAAACAATAACTTTTTCCAAAAAAATATAGTGTATAAAGCGTTTCCCAACATTATTGGTTTCGGATTTCTCATGAGTCGTCGAGTGTAATTTTCTGTCAGTAGATGGCTGAGTTCGTTGATTTCGAGTGCTTGGGCGGATGATTCCGTTGTTTATTCCAGGAGGAGGAAATTCTTAGAGCTTTGTTTTGGATTCCAGCTCGCAGTTTTAGATTTGTTAAGCAGATGAGGAAGTATGAAGTGTTTCTGGACTTGATGATTGATTCAAAAACTGATTTCTTTCAATTATAACTTACTCATTTCAGATTTTGAATTCTTTATTCTATCGGATTATGAATTGTTCTGAATCATTTAAGGCCATACTTAATGATTTTTTCTCATTACAGACAAATAAAGATCATCCACGGGATTTTCATTTATTTCGGGGGCTAGAGTTGTTAAATTTACACATTCATAAAATGGGGATTTCACAAACAAAATAAATTTCTACCGTCATATTTTCCCATTGTTATTAAAACACTATTGCAATGGTTTTCAAATATCTACTAATATATGTTAATTGCCTAGCGAATTGATAATAAATCATCAACCATTGAACGAAAATTGAATTAATAATTTCAACAAACTACTTTATTTGTTTTGTAATAACAAATTTAATTAATTACTAATTGAAAATGCAACAATTAATTGCAAAATATAATGCAATAGCTAAATCCAAATTAAACGGTACTCTATTATTAGAAAATATGTACCTTTTATTATTAATAATTTTTGTTGTGATATTTTCGTTTTTTTTTTTTTTTTTTGCTTTTTAATCTCGTTCATGGTGGATGCTTGGCGTAATTAGTTCTCTTAGGTGGGTGAACGTACGACTCTTAACCCTTGACGCAGCATCCTTTCATCTCTCATTGTAAAAGCTCTCTCCCCTTCATATATTTGTAGTTCCGTTCTCTCTGAGTGTAAACGTGGATGTAATTGTGGCTAGTAAAAAGCTCGAAACTGAGAGAGCTTGTTTGTACGAATAATAAAATTATTTATAATTATTTTAAATGAATAATAACAACAGAATTTTATATAATAAATAAATATAATAAAAAATACAATATATACTGTATTTATTATTATTTAATTTTCTATTGCCATATAATATAGTCCAATAGGAGCCTGAAAGAAATAAATCACCTTGAAAAATAAATTAATAAGTAAATAATTAGGAAACAATTTAATTCAAATTCTATATAGGAATACCTCGAATACGGTTAATAGATTTCACTGATGAAAAGGAACTAAATTAAGAGTGTGGCTCTAGTTGAATCAAGAAAAGTAAAAAAATACAAATTTATACCGTAGACGTTTCGAGCGTTAATCACGCACTTCCTCGGAACAGTCTAAAAGGAAACGTACCGAGGGAGAGCGTGATTACGAACCCTTGTATATATATTTTTTATTTTACTTTTCCTTAGCTCCCTACATTCCAAAGATCTATATTATAATTTATATTTTTTACTTTCTCTTACCTATGTATATATGTAATATATTTATAGAGAGAAAGTATTGGATGCAAGTCAAGATTTCGATAATATACACGTTTTGAGGTACTCTGAATCCATAAAAGTGGTTTTCGTGACTTGATCTGTCTGTGAACAAAATATCTCAAGAACGAAAACAGCTATGAAGTTGAAATTTTATATTTAAGTTAGGCACCCCCTTGGGACGTAACACGAAGCTTTTGAACAAAATCGACCAGAATACTAGTGTCCCGTACTATACTGATGTAATTTTTCAGTTTTTTCAAAATTTCAAAATTCAAAAATCAATTATTTTTCATATGCTCTTTAAAATGTATATTCTCATTTTGGCATTGAAATCTTCTGAAGACCACTTTACTCTTATACTTCATAGGAAAGATAGGAGAAATGGTTGCCATTGTAACAAAATATAAATATTTTCCCATAACTATAAATTTTACATCCTGAAATTCGAATATACTGTCGGAAACTAATCACAAAAAATCTGGCGTGACACGCACAGAACAAAACTATCGGTTACCGAAGATAAGAGAAAGTTGTGTGCTGTGCGACTAGTCACACCAGATTTTTTAAAATTATTACAGCTTTCTGACTTTCAAAAAAAAAATATTTTACCCATATATTTATAATGCAAATACTATATTGACGGAATAGTAAAAAAAAAAACTTCAAACAATGCGGGGTATTGTTGTATACAGTATAATAAAATTTCACTTAAGATTATGCTTATTACATGTCTATTTTTCGGAAAGCCCACCCTGCAGGCTCGCATCTAAATTTTTAATATAGACTAATTAGTCCCTATTAAAATATGAAATAGCTATTTTATTATTTATTACACTTAAATTTGACGAGGATATGCTTATTTTATTACGTAATTAAAAAAAAACAATATCCAACGCCAAGGGCGAATTAATAAACAAATAATCCATTTATTTAATTTCGTTGATTTCCCCAAAGTATTTCTTCATTTTTAATTATTTTTCTCCTCATTCCCTAGTTGTTTATTAAATTTATTTTCAAGCCATAGAAACGAAATAAAAAAAAAAATATTGTAATAGAATTAGTAACTAAAATCATACTAAATTTACCTTTTGTTCTGGGGATTTTCCTTTCCTCGCAGGTCCAAAATAATATCGGAGGTTGACTGAGGCGCAGGCGCCTGACCTCAACAACCCTCTCAGGTCGATCTAAATTAATAGACACTTTACTTGCACTTCATCTTTTGTTAAGATATTATGTTTATAGCCTACCTATCAATCAGGAATTATTACACTAATTAATATAAGGGGATAATTAGATCATGTCCATTAGAGGAGAAGTTATGGCTTCTATACACTTTATTTGACTACTTTTACCATATCTCAACCTTTTGAAAAAAGCCTCAGCTGTCAGGGAAATTAAATAAATAACTTTCAACGTTTCGGTCATCTTCTTCACGATAATTTTTATTTTTTCTTATTTTAATTATACTCTTTCGGCTAGAGTGTATAATTAACGCTACAAGTGTTTGATGTGCTCGAGACTGGAGTCTTGAACTTAGGTAATCAAAATGCTTAGCCGACAAACGTGTTGTCTTTTCCCCTGAGTTGCGATTTGTTTATTTTATTGGTTGACTAAGCTGGAGGCTCAATTCTCGAGCTCCTCAGGTACTTGTGGCGCCGACTGTTCTCTACACTGTAAAAAAAAAATTTTGGTGATTTAAAATTTTTGTGTAGGAAGCAAATTACTTAAACCAAAACATACTAAATTTAGTAAGTCTGCAAAAATCGTATTGTAAAATGTTTTGTAATTTTGGAAAGCAGTTTGAAAATTAGAGTACAGTTTTGTTTTCCCAGACAGCTTGGAATATTGCAGTAATATTGCTAATCTTGTACAATATTGACAAGGTTACAGCAACATTACAGCTCTAACAGCAACATTACCGCAATATTCCTGCAAGTTACAAAGAGGTGGACAGGAATATTGCTGCAATATTCCCTGTGAGGTTAGCTTTGGATATTGCGCAATGTTGCTGCAATATTGTCAATATTTTGCAATATTCCAGCAATGTTGCTGCAATATTCCAAGCTGTCTGGGTTAATTTTAGAAAGCAGTTTGTGAATTTGAGCTGCGTGTAAGAGAAACAAAATTGTCCCTCAAGAGATTCGAACACGAGCTGTGGTTCCTTCACTTTCTAAATGACTAACTTTCTAAATGAACGCCTTTACTTTCTCCTCTACTTTGTTAAGAAAACTTATACTTTTTTAACCTACTTAATTTGACAAACTGCTTTCTAAAAATAAAGCATATTTGCACTCTAATTCTCAACCAAACTGCTATCAAAAATTACAACACAATTGCCCTCGGAATTCGCAAACTGCTTTCGAAAAAATTCAATTTTTAATGAAAATTTCTATACCATGTAAGGGGGTAAAAAATTACAATATATACTCTATTTTTAAATAAAATAGTTTTTTTGTTGTAGAAAATATTTGAATGTATATACATGTATTTGTAAATTTAGTATTCAAAAACACACTAAAATTAAGATTTTTTTTAACAGTGTATTTTATATATTTTAAATAATAACTACAGTAAGGGTCAATTCAAACATATAGAACGAATCCTTCTTTTAGGCTATATAACCAATTTCTCAACCTTTAGGTTCTTGAAATTTAAGACTACGAATAAACATCCTGATCTATTATTTAATAAATAAATAAATATAAATTGATTGAAAAATCATAAAAAAATATGGTAAATTATTAATTCATATCAATTTCGATAAACACAATTTATTAATTAACATCATCGTCGTAGTTTGAATAATAATGCTGGTTGACTGTAGAGGGGATTTGTAGGGAACACTAAGTTTCCGAGCCTCTGATAATTGCTTTTACATTTTGCATTGGGAAATAGTAGTACTAGTGATGTCATGTTTGACAAAGTTTATCTAGTTTGATCCGGCCATTTTGTTTTCCTATTAAAAAGCTAATCAATTGCAAATAGAATAATTAATTGAGCAAGTTGGTTAATTCCCAGAAGGGCTTAAGTGGTTGCTGGTGACTATAAAGGGGGGGGGGGACAAGTCCTCAAACAAATTTTACATTCAAACTATAAAGTGTAAAACAATGTTCATTTCGAGAGTAATAACTTATTCTATTTATTTTTTTTCCTTTAGACTAGTTCATCATCTCTCATTTTGAATGCAATGTCGCACACTCAAGTGTTTATATTCTTTCTCTTTGAGGTTGTAAAAATAGTGAACACAAAAAAAAAGAATTTTTTAGTGAAAAGATCAAAGGAATAACCTTTGTATTTTCATTAAAAATGTTGACACTGGCAAACTCCATGGGGTAGTTTGAAAAATGAATAAAATAGGAGCCGGAAGGGAGATCGTTACTGAGATCGTAGATGTTAAGGGGGTTCAGGAGCAAGACAAACTCGAATTGGTGGACGGCAAGGCATATTTATATTATTGATCCAAAATTTTCTTTCTAATATATTATATAATATGTCCAAATTTTAATAAGAAATTTGTTTCTACATTTGGTTTTTGAAGAAATTTGAATTAAAAAAAAAATTATTCATGGTTACGGTGACGTCATTCCAGTTTTTGCTTGGAAGAGGGGGGGGGGGCTTTTTTTACTTCCTGTGCTACTTAATACTGTCTGTTCCAGCTCGGGCAGCTCGTGGTCGCCAACCACGTTTTCACAAGATATGGGCCCCTGAGCGCATTTGCTATAAATTGACTAAAAATGTAATTAAATTTTTTATAATTAGCTAGGAAAGGAAATTCAATAAAAGAAAGATTGACAACAATTAAAGCATTTCAACAAGAATGTATTCGGGGTGTAATTGTTTATATTATTGGCTTCGCAACAATGATAATACAATAACAAAAGGGTTTTTCATCTGCTTCCCTGTACACAGATTCCAAGGCTTGTGTTTGCTCAAATATTTGTTTATAAAAAAACATCTCTAATTATTTTATTTTTTTGTTTTTTGTTGATTAATTAAATAAGAAAATTTAATAAAAAATTAATTATTATCCTCGTTGTGAATATCAAATATAGATGAGTGGAATGGAGTCTGTCAAGAAAAATAAAAAAATAAAAGTTTGAGTTGAGTGTTTTTAGAATTAAATTTTTTTTTGAAGCTAATTAATGATCACCATATATATATTTTTGGATTTGAAACAATTGACGATTTGTTGTAAGAACAAAATTAGGAAATTGATTATTATGAATTTTTAGTTGAAAAATAGTTCGGTTTACAACTCTTAAAATTTCGGGAAAACAGGGTCTTCAAATTAAATAAATAATTAAATCTTTTTACATTAAAAAAACTTCTTTACTTAAAAATCAAAGAGATTTAAAAAAGAAACTATTTCTTTTCTTGAACTTAGAATAAGATAAAATAAACCGGCACAAGTAGACTTCTATATAATGATTTTTTTTTATCTGTCAACTTTGACCTACTCGAAGTAAGGCAAAGGGCGATAATGTCCCGAAAGACTTTGTTTCTTTTCAAAGGATAAACGAACGAACGAATCCCTTAAGGGAGAGAGTAAAACCTTTTAAGACGAACACCTTTAAAAAAAAATTATGCTAAATAAAGTATACACTTTTTTTTAAATGAATAAATAAAAATTGAAAACGCGGATTTATAATTTTTAAAAGAGAAAAAAAATAGATTCATTTTGAATGATGAACAAGTTTTTTTACGTCAATCTAAAATTTATTTTTTACAGGGATGGTGTATTGGATGATTTACACTTATATTCTTGTGCGATAAAATAATTTGTTTGTTTAACATACCATTTATTTTTTTTATTATGACAGTTTTTAATTATAGACCACATTTGTATTATTTTTTATAATATAAATAATGTACAAAGTTTCGACTGCTTATTCTGCAATCGTTTTAAAGTACTGTGCACTTAACCGATTCAAGTGAACTAATCTCTAAGAAACCGTTACGTGCATTTTATATACAACGACGTCAGGGCCTAGTCGCCTCTAGTCATTCCCATGAAGTTAGTCACAATCATCAAAGCTAATTTCATGGGAATGACTGTAGATGCCACTGACGTCGTTGCATATAAAATGCACGTAATGGTCCCTTAAAGATTAGTTCACTTGAGTCGGAGCAAGTGCACAGTACTTGAAAACGACTGCAGAATAAATCGAAACGTTGTACAGTTGTTATATTTTAATAAATAATTAATACAAATGTGGTTTATAATTAAAAAACTCTCATAATAATAATAATACAAACCAGGGGGAATAGAAATTTTTTCGGGGGGGGGGCTGAACTGAAAATTTTCTGCGGAAAATTTTTTTAAGAAACTAAATTTTTTTCACACAAAATTTTTTTTCCTTTGCGGAACCAAAGTTTTCCATCCTGCGGAAAAATTTGTGTGTGTTTGGGAAATTTCGGGGGAGGGGGGGGCCCCTATATACCCCTGATACAAACCACAAAAGCTTAAAAAAAAAACACTATTTAATTCTTAAAATTGAAAAAAAAAAAAGATTTTAAGAGATTGAAAAAAAAGTATTTTTTCGATTAAAAATAAGTTGCTTGTATAATATTACTGATTATACTTTAATTGGTTATTAAGAAGGAAAAAACTTGGAAAAATTCTTAAAAAAAAAAAAAAAAAAGTTTCACCACAGTTACGCTTTATAATAAAATAAAGTTTTCAAATAAGTCTTGGCTTTGAAGATTTATTATTGGAGTTTATTTTCTTATTCTTTCTTTGATAGTCCTTTGAAGATTAAAAAAAAAAAAAAAATTTTGAATAATTATCAAATTCTGAGAAAAACGATTTGTATTGATTCAAGAACCTTCCTGAATAAAAATAAAATTTTTCATATTTATTATATGAAAATCTCTCTTCAATTCATCCATCACTTCCCACTGTTTAATAGTTTATTCGTTTCGCTTGTCATTGCAGTATATTTTACATATTTTTTTCCTGCATTCTGCTCGTTTCATTTTTACACGCATTATGTTCGTTTGCAACTTGGGCCAGGGCAGAAAATGTAGATTTCGCTACAAAAATTGAACCGGCGCCATTTTCTTTCAATCCATCTCGATTAAAATAATATCGACAATAAAAAAGAAAAGTTTTAGGCTATATTTTCATTCTTTTTTTAAATTAATTTTCTTTATTACTATTATTTTTATTTATTTAAGGATCAACGTTATAAAAATATTCAAAACAATCCAAGACAAAAATGAGAACTGAAGGTTAGGAAAGTTAAGACTTCAATCGAACAGATAACAAAAGTTGCACTTTTTGTTCTAGTCAATTTGGGTATGTTTGCATCTTTTGACCTTGATAGCATGTCTTAACAGCTTTGCACTTTTTACCATGGCAAGTGAAACGAACAAACCTAATATAATAAAAAAAAAAAAAAAATTGTCTTTTGTTTTTAATTTGTCCCGTATGGATGGGAATCGAACCTATTCCTTCTCGTGTGTCGTTGTCATTATATTTGGTTCAATTCGATCTGTCTTATTTTGTAATCTTTTCAATAAGTTTACAAAATTTTTGAAAATTCCAAAATTTAGGTAAAAACAAAATCAGAGTGACTTATCATGCTTTTAGAATAGACCTATAATATTTCTTCTTATCTTAAAGTAGACCCTACAATAAATTATAAAAAAAAAAAAATGAAATCAAGTTATAATAAAGAATATTTTTCGTAAAGGCCAAAAAAAAGAAAGAAATAAGTTATCTAGTTGCAAGTTGCCATTAATTCTAAAGTAAACAAATAAATCGAGACGAGGACAGAGAGAAAGAGAGAGAGAGCAGCAGCAGCTGAGTATAAAACGCATGCCTGACAAATTGGCTCTCTGGCTTAATATAAAATAAATAAAATTCACCTAAGCACGAACAATTCTATATTCTCTCCAGGTTTCGGTCTATTATAAAAAAAGAAATATTTGCAAATTTTTTTAATAAATATAAAAGAAAAAGAAATTATTGAACATATCTCACTCTCCAAATTAAATTTCGTGCTTTAAAATAAAAATTCTCCATTTCCAACTATAACTTAAGGCCGTTTCACACGTAGGGTTTTCAGGTTACATTGCATGCGATATGACGTCACTGCAAGCAGAGCCAGCAGTGTGATGCACTCACACGAGACATGCAACCCGCGAATAAAATTTGAGCCGTCAAAAATTATAATAATACGTATTAATATATTCGCACATCTCAGAGGGAGGGGCTTATTCAAACATGATGAGTTTGGAATTCTAAGGTTGGCGGAAATGGCCGAATGTTGCTCTCTGGTGGTCGCCTTTTTTTTATAAAATATTTCAATAAAAAGTAAGCTGTCAAAATCAAATAACCTCACTTTTTGGTTAAAGTCAGCCATGTTGGATGACGTGAAAAATCCGACTCTGTGATTGGTCGATGCATGGGTTTGGAAAAAAGGCATGCAAAAAAATAGAACATGCGGAATCAATGCCAAAAACCCATGCAATCAGACGCTAGGGTCATAAATGACGTCATATCGCATGCGATATAACAAGAAAACTCTCCGTGTGAAGCGGCCTTTATATTTATTTTTTATACTTTTATACATTCCGTCTAAAACCAAAGTATTTATAATTACTTCTTTTCAAATTAAATGCTTAAACTTTTTATTCTTACTGTATCTTAGGACTTAGGCCAAATCATTTTTCGTAAATAAAAAATACTGCACTCTCAGGCTATATTTATTCTAATATTATCAGTGTTTCGATTTTAAGTTGGGATCATCTTCTGCTTTATTGTTCAATAATGTTCAAATAAATATACAATAATTGTCTTGAAAGCTCAATTTTCTTATTCTCTTCCTATGCTTTGTTCTTACTTTTTAACTTGCAAGAGAGGAAAATTTTTTAAATATTCTAATTTTTTTCACTGCTCTAATAGAAAAGATCAAAATTGTATAAATTAGGATGAAGAAGATTAATTTATAAATTCGAAGTATATACAGTAAAATATCATTTTCTATCATTACAGTATTTAATTTCTTAATTTAATACTCTTGACTTTGAAGTGCGATTAAATTTAAATAATACTTGCAATGTAGCCATTTTGAATTAATATATAGATTTCCCTCCTCCCGCTTAAAGCAAATTGTCTTGAGCGTATATAAAAATACATGCGCCTTAGGCTTTTTCTTAGTGCGCATGCGCTAACAACTCGTCATCGAACGAATTCGCCTATCTTATACACTCTATACGCTCGCTTGCATCAATTGATGCCTATCTACCAGGCGTTCTTACAAAAGAAGCTCAGAAAAGCCAACTTTTTATAACCATAAATTAAATAATAATTTGAAGATTAAAACAAGATTTAAATATAATTGGAGGATTGGGGTCACCCACTCAACATTTCGCCGCGCTGTCCAACGATTGTGACTGTTGTTCTTCTTGCAATTAATAAAGCTAAAAACTCAACACATTAAATTTTTTTTTTACATTTCGTTATTTTCTGACTTTTCACATAAAATTTTAGCTATATAATTTAGAGTTTTGTTAGCTAAAATAATTTCATATTTACTTTTTTTTATTTTGTCAATATCCAATATAAGCAAAATCAATTTATTTATTGCAGCAAATAATATTTTTTTTTTTTTTGTGTTAACGTTTTTATATCTTTTATTTTTAATATGAAACAAATATTTGTTGTTAGAGGAATCCAATTATCTGCGTCCGGGTTGAAACAATTAGATCCGAACTGAACCACCCCACCCGGGGGAGAGATATATTTCCATTGCTATTTTCAATTTTAAAATTTTCCAACATCTTCTCTTGGCCTCTCTTGAATCGCGACACAAATTCATAAAAGGGTCTTAATATCTCAAGGGGGAAATAAATTCACAACTGGAGAGAAGACCGACCGACGACAGGACAGACAGACGTACTTGGCTGGCTCGTTCGATTCATGCCTTTGAATTCATTCCCGAAAGAATGAGAGGTAAATTCCAGAGTTCATTTCATAAATAAACAATTATTCTCATTTCTCTATCTCTCTCTTTTTCTATATTCATTTGATAATTTAAAACTTTAACCAACAATTTTTGCCCTGGGTTGGGTAGAGAAGTGTGCTACTCTCTTCCCCGGTTTCCCGCTTTTTTCCGCAGGGAAAAGGTGGTTTAAAAAAAAACTTTTTTTCCCTTCCTTTTTACTTGACAATAATCTAGGAAAATTTTACCAACTCAAAAAAATTTGTTTACATGTGTGCAATGCCGTAGACAGACTTTGATGTACCCTGAGGCTACATAATAATACGCCCCCCCCCCCCAACTATAATTTTAAGGCTCTCTTAGGAAAAGATTTCATGAAAATTATTTTTTTTTTTTAATTGAAAATGTAACCATGAAAATTATTTTTTATTAGAACTCTTTATTGTTCTCAAAGGGTACATTTAGACATTTAGACAATTTCAAATATTATATAATTGTAACATAAATAATCCATTTCTTATATTAATATCTCCTTTTTTGATGTAAAATTAATTTAATTAACTGCTTTGATGATTGTGTCTAACTTCATGTGATTGAATGTAGATAGCTGATGATTGTGTCTAACTTCATGAGACTGTAGATGGTGCTTAGGATGTCACTGCAATACAGAAAACCTTTAGATGTTTAATGAATTTAATCAACTTAAAATATAAGAGGAACAGAAGCTTTTTTTTAAGTTGATAATAACTTTTTCAACAATTATAGGTGAATAACTTTGCATAAAAGAAATTCTAAATCTTTTTTTATAATTCTTATTTCTTTTCTATGCCATTTAAAAACAAGGTCAAGAATAAAAAGGAAGAAAACTAACGAATGCTAGCGCTATAAAAAAAAAAAAAAAATAGACAAGTTTCTGCTTGTTTACTTGTCCGGGTAGAAAAAAGAGATAAATAAATGGAGTCCGCGCTCTTGTTTCCTTTACAGGTTTATACTAAGAACATATAGGTTACCAAACAAGGAGAGAGAAAGAGAGACATCGAAATACAAATTCTAGTGATATGTTAATTTTTTTTTTTCATCTTTGTTTGATGCAGCGTTTATTCAAGTGCTTTGCCTATTATATATATTTAATTTAATTCTGCCATACGAAGTAGTGATTTTCAAATCTCGAAAAAACCCATTAATTCTGTACAAAATAATAATAATAAAAAAAAAAAATTGTCATTAAATGAGAATTGATTTTGAGATAAAATATAGCAAAAACTATATTTTTTTAAGAATGCGTTCTCTCCTGTTTAGATACAAACCAATGAACAAACTGAACGAAGGGAAAGTATATAACAGGCTAATTTGCGCATGCGTAATAACAAAAGATGAGCAGGCAAATTTTATATAATACATCTTATTATTACTGAATAATAAGTATTAGTAAAGACAATATATATTCTTGGAATCCAAATGCTTATATTGTAATATAAATTAGTAATATTCGATTAAATGAACTTCAAACCCCCCAATACACAGTTCCCTGTCGTGTACCATGCCTGAAATTATGAG
>JAKCPI010030615.1:0-10222 GCA_023213315.1 Euborellia annulipes
GTCTTATAAGTTGGCGAAAAGACTGTGTGTATGTGCGTATGAGTGCGAGTGTGGAGAGGGAAAAAGTGTGAGTGTTAGAAAAAAAAATTATATTGATTTGTGTTAAATTTACTGTAAAAAATGTATAGAATATATTTCATATTAAATGCTTAATAAATTACAGTATCATTCAGATAGTTTAGAATAGGCGTTTTTAAGAAGAAAACAAAGTGTTGCACTATTTTTGACGCACAGAGTATTTTTTTAAATATACATTTACATATGATTTATTTTTTATTAATAAATATTTATAAATATAAATTTTTCGATTTATTGATTTGGTTAATCATTTTTTATTTATTTATTTATTTTTATTTTTTTTTTTTTTTAATAGAGAGGGTGTTATTTTTTCGTTTTTTTTTTTCCCTTGCGCCTTTTTGTTTCTATCTTGGCGAACTCCTACGCGGTCGCCTCCCTATCGGGAAAACAATAAAGCGCTCTGCTCCGTTCTCGTTGCCATGGCGACGTGCATTTACATTCTGAGCTATATTTAGCCCGGGCTTAGTTCTCCCCAGTTTCCATGGCGACGGCGCGCAATAAAAATGTCATTACAAGTCTCTTGGATAGGAAAGCAATCTAGGGCATTGTACCAATGGACCAGCCATCGGCCCTAATCCTATTAACACATAACATAGCGCAGTTGCGATTTATCTACCCCTCCCACCACCCACCCCTCCCCCTCCCAAAAAAAATATCCGGGAAATCATAAACTTTCCTCAGTTTCTTAATTAAAAACAATAAGTTGAAAACATATTTAATTAAGTGAAATATGCCTGCCCATATTTAATATTGATTTCATTAAATTCCTCCGGGATTTTTTTCTTTAAAAACTGAAATTGTTTAATTAAACCCGCTTTTATAATTTGCTTGCTTGCTTTTTCTTTAATATTTTAATCCCCCCCCCCAGAACTTCTAAATGCGTTCAATTAACTTTTTGTGTGTGATGACGTCATAAGAAAATTTAAATTTTCTTACAAAACATGGTGGTTGGTTGGTGATTGTGTTCTTTTTAACACTTTTTTTTTTGTATAACTATTGAAAAAGTTTATCTAAAGTGGCTATTAAACACTTGAATAAAGACTATAAACCATCAGAGATTCTAAATTCGTCTTTATCAGAGAGGCTTTCTGGCTTGTGAATTACACGTTACACCAAAGGACTAACTCTTTAAGATCTTTGGAAATGCCACTTAACCTGTGTAGCAGCTATTGATTAAAAGGGGAATTCCTTTTGAGCTTTTGATATTTGTTTAGTATATAAATAGAGACTATTTAAAGGAAAAGAGACTCTCTTACCTCTTTATCATCTAATTACTCATTATACTTGTTATACATTCTCTAGATTTTTAACGAAAATTACCACTAATACAATAAAATTTTCTAAAAAAAATCTACTCTAATAGAATAGGCTGACAGAAAGTGGCATTCTCAAGATAGAAGTCAGAATTCCACTTTCGTACCGATTGCCCTAATATACTGTAATTTGATACTAATAAGACGTTATTATTTTTATAAACTATATACTCTATGTGGGGAATTTTGGACTACTCTAGTATTTGTTCTAATCTTCAATACAAGATGTTCCTTTCTCGGCACTCTTGGTTGAATTTAGGTGGTAGGTTTTCAAATTTTTAATAAAATTTTTAAATTTTATTAGCAGAGGTTTTTATTAAAAATTTTTTATTAAAAATTTTCAAATAAGATTAATAGAATAAAGAAATTAAAAATTTTGTTTTTGAATTTAAAATTTCAAGAGTCAAGATATATAAAATTTGGCTTGAATTTAGTTTTCTCTTTAGCTCCACTATACTTGAAGTTTGTAAATACTTTTAAATAAAGAATGAAGGAAGATACAATAGTCTTGTCTAGTTTTCGGTTTTAAAAAAAGGTTTTATTAGGTTGGTTTACAATGCGGTCACAAATGTTTCGGCTTTCGCCATTTTCAGAACCTCTTGCATCCTGTCAATACAATCCCAATGAGATACCTCATAGATATTTTAATTTCTTCAACATATCAAAATGAATAATATTAAAATGTATAGGTCTTTGTTATATTATTCTTCATTGGGATTGTATTGACAGGATGCAAGAGGTTCTGAAGATGGCGAAAGCCGAAACATTTGTAAACGGCCCGCATTGTAAACCAACCTAATAAAAACCTCTGTTAATAAAATTTAAAAATTGTATTAATAATTTGAAAACCTACCAACTAAATTCAACCAATAGTGCCGAGAAAGGAACATCTTGAATTGAAGTTTAAATTCTACCGACCCAGCATCTGTAAATTTTAAATCTAGTATTTGTATTACTTCTGAAGATGACACAAGTAGAAATCCATATGGACGATGATGTTATGAATGAAGGAATCAAGCGCCATTAACGTAAATCTGAGATAGGGGACATTTTATTTGCACAATTGTAAACAAAGCCAATGGCAATGACTTTTTTTCTTGTTTTATACAAAAAAAAGTGCACAGAGTAATAATGTTGTGATTTAAATAAAGAGGTAGATCTTCTTTTGCCCTACATGATCTTATCTCAAATTCGATTATAATGGCGCTTGGTTCCTTCATGCATAACATGGTCCATATAAAGTGTTTATTCTAATATAACCTGATTACAGTATAACTTTATACTATACAATAGTTTTTTTATTTCTGCTAAAATTTCGAAATTCAAATTTAAATGATAATTTGTAAAGTTGTGATATTTTTGTTATGAAATTTTTTATTAAGTTATTCAGACCGAATTTTTTCATAACCATAGGGCATCCCGAATTGGCAGATCTTTGCTTCGATTACTTGAGGTATCTCAAGTCTCTTTTTCGACTATTTGGTTGGATAAATATTAATTATCGGTATGTGAATTTTTTTCATGGGCCCGTTTTCTTATTAAATGATTGAAAAATTAAAAATTGATTTTTTTTTTTAAATAAATAGATGATTTTGCCCCCGAATAAATGGCACAAATATAAAGGACGTTTTCTTTTTATTCAACATTTTTTAAAATTAATGCCGGAAGGTTTTCATTTGTTAAATTCAAAGTGTTGATAACTCGTTTGTGAGTTGCCAAACCAACAAAAGTTTTTTTATTTTTGCTCCATCTTGTTTATCTTTATTTTTTATTTTTTTTTTTTTTCTAAAATATTGAAAAAGTTTGAAAAATAATAATTAAAAGCACCTGAAATTAAAATGTTTACTTAATTTGCTGAACTTTTTTTAATTAGAGGTGGAAACTTTTTATTTGAAACATGTGGATAATTAATTTGTTTCATATATTCTAATCAATTTGCTAATTTTCAATTTAAGATTATAAATACGTATATTGTTTATTCAGTATAATACAACATTTTTTAATTTAAAAAAAAAAGAAGTAAATAAATATATAGTAAGGCTTCATACAGAAATATAACCAAACTATGCAGAGTTTTGTTTGAAATAGGGGGGTTTTTAAAAAAAAGCCTAAGGAAATTTGTATTTTGATTGGGTAATTCCCTTCATTCAATCTTCATCATCAATATTTATTCAATAAAATTTTATATTTATAAATTATAATTCACTCGGCTATATGTTTTAAAATATTACTGGTAATTAATTAAAAATATCTTGAAACATATAAACGAGTGTTTTATGTGTGTATTACATTTTTATTTATTAAATTTTATTATTATTTTAATAATAATAAATTATTATTATGTATTTTATATTGAAAAAAAAAAAAAAAACGGGTTTTTATATATACTACAACCAATTTGTTTTTTAGGACAAACTAGTTTGTCTAAGGCACTTAGGACCAACTAGTTTGTCCTTAAAAACATACTCCTGACTTTCTAGTCAAAATTTGTTTTTCTGTTAATGTTATTTGATGCAAGATCCCGATCAAATAAAATATTTTTTTTTGGCAATATGAAATTTCATCTACGGGCTGAAATTTGATTTTGGAAACTAATTTAGACTTGTATTTATTTTATGTTTTTTTTTTTAGGACAAACTAGTTTATCGTAACGCACTAGTTTGTCTTAAAAAAACAGTTTGGTCTGTAACATACATAAAATAACCACAAGTCTAAAAAAAATCAAATTTCAGCCCTTAGATGAAATTTCATATTGCCAAAAAGATATATTTTATTTGCCCGGAATCTTTCATAATATAACATTAACACAAAAACAAAGTTTGAAGAGAAAAGTAGATTTATAGCTGGATAAAGGCTATTAATGAGAAACAGGAAGAAGAAAGAAGAGCAGCTAGTATTTGTTTTATTTATTTAAGGCCCATTAAGCTAACGTTTCGGTCTCGGTCGAAAAAAAAATTATCTCATATTGACAGCTCTGAGGATGGTCTCGACCGAGACCGAAACGTTAGCCTTAAATAAATAAAACAAATACTAGCTGCTCTTCTTTCTTCATCCTGTTTCTCATTAAAGATTGAGGATTAATATCAGTGTTACAGTCACAGAGAAAAATCATAAAATTTAACAATTATTGACTTAATAAATTTTAAATCAAAAATACGCAAATCTCATTACTCACTTCAAAGTATTTTTTAAAGTTTGCCATAGTTAAAAAAAGGTAATTTAAATAATATTAAAAATAAGCAAGAAAAAAATAAAACTCACCCAGCCATTTTGAAGAGAGAAAGAACCGAGCAAACCAACTCGATGACACAGAAGATGCAAGTCCAGCTAAAAATAAATAAATCACATTATTTACTTTTATTTATTTATTTATTTTATTAAGAGAAAGAGGATAACTAATTAAAGAAAATTCTATTATTTTTTTCATTATAGAAAAATATTAAAGTTTTACGTACATTTCGACTAATTCCGAGAATAGATAATTTTAATGCATAATTGATAAGGCATTGTTTTCATTTCATATCAACAGACACAATAGTGCCCACTATAAAAATGCACAAAGGCCTATTCTGGCGCACGTGTTTTCTACTGGCGCCAGTTTATGTAAACAATGCATTATGTATTCAAATAATCAATTAGAGCGTTAGCTGTGAATTCGGCCTAACAGATAATAATATATTAATCTATACATAAACAAATAATTCTATTTGAAGCAGACTTAATACCGATTCCTTGGTCACCAATGATGTGGATTTCAAATGACGTAAAAAAACCGAAAGAGGGGATAGAAATTGCCTTAACATAGAGTCTTACGAGATGCTACCCAAAAGTTCGGGAAATTTTACCATAAAAATAAAATAGCTTACCATAACTTCTAATTTCCACCGTCCCCTTTGGCATTGATACAGCGTTTTTTCAAGAAAGTCTGCAGGTGTAAGTGTTCTGTGTTAAAAAGGCGGGGGCCTTTCAATTGAAATTTTATTTTGGAATAGAGAAAAATCACACCGTGTTTTTGGAAGCCAAGAAATTCCGATGTGTTGTCATGTTGCAGAATCGAGCTGTTGTTAGGGGTTAACCCACTGTTCTCGACATTTGCGCGCCTAATGCTTTCAAAGCTTCACAATAGAAATTCCTATTGCGAAAATGAGTCTATTTCAATAGAAAGGCAGTCGTTTTAACACAATTGAGGAGATCCAGGAAGAAACGCAGAATGTGCTTCGAACAATTACACCTGTAGGCTAGACTTTCAGGGATGCATGGAATCATGGAAAAAACGCTGGGCTCACTAATATCAGTTCAAAAGGGAACTATTTTGAAGTGGAAATTAGGAGCTATGGTAAACTTCCCCGAACTTTTGGATAGTACCTCGTTCCCTCTTCAAGACCAGGAAGGATACAAACACGGGAAGTTAAACGAGTCCTCGAGATTCAATAAACATTTTATTATAAAACATTAAGTTTTTCTTAAATATTTTTCGAGATCTATATATTTGAATAAGATAATAGTATTCAAAATACCTCGATTCGGACTTAACTAGTCATAGATATATTTAACAAGACTGTGAGTGTTTTTTTATTGGTGATGCCAAACATCCCATGACCCCCGGGAATAGAACCCAGGATCTCCACCCTTTCCTGGGCATAGGCGTGCTGTCTATTGCACCAGGCCACCGGACCCTCGACCAAGAAGGTTTTCACTTTTTAGTTACTCGTTAGTGACTTGCACGACTAACTGCATATAAGGGGAAGTGAGTTTTGTTGGTGTAGGTCGAGGGTCTGGTGGCCTGGTGTAATCGACAGCACGCCTATGCCCCGGAAAGGCTGGAGATCCTGGGTTTGATTCCCGGAGGGGGGGATGTTTGGCCTCACCAATAAAAATACACTCACAGTCTTGTTAAATTAAGTTTTTCATTTGGAAATGCTGGAGATTTGTTTGAAATTGTCAGAGAAAATGGAATTTAATCCCCCACACTATCCGTTTTGAAAATTATGCAAAATTTTTACTTGTTTTTTGTAAATAACTTCAAATCTATCACTCCTATCAAAATGACGTTTATTATATAAAATGTAGAGGGTTAAATTCTGTATCAAATGATCACCAACTTGTTAAAAATCGCTTGAGGGGAAATGATTAAAAATTGCCTTCGTCGTAAGGATATCAAAATTTATCGAATAACAAGGGCATTTAATTTATTTTGATTGTGAATTCTAAAACTTCATCTCTCCATACCAAAAGTTGAAAGAAATTTCAATAAAAAAATTAAATTTTTTTAGACCTTTTTTTTATTTGTTTAATTTAAACTAAGAATTATGACAAAATTTTTCCCCATTCCTTTACTTTCTTTATTAAAATTGTTTAAGTTTCGAAATTAGAAACAATCCAAAGCCAGATGAAGTTAGTTATACAGAGAGGGTCGTAAAACCGAGAGCAAAGAGAGCTAATAAACAAGGTGCAATTGCAAACAAGACTAACCAACAAAGCATTCCAAGATCTCTCGGAGCCTAAAAGCCTAATGGCCTCCTGTTCCAGATCTCGGGAAGAGAGCCCAAAATCGACTCGAATGGACAAGTTGCCACGTCAATGGTAAGACACTCCTTCCATTTCCTTGTTGGAACTTGTTAACAATTTTTTTCATTTACTTTTGTATCTTTTTTTGTTTTTGTTTATTTGTATGCTCTCATGCTCTGCATTTTTTTTTTTAAATTAGCGAAATTTTTTTTATAAAATAGAGTGAATCTTGTTTTTGGTCTTATTACATTTCAAAATAAATTATTCTATTATAGGTACAGTCAGTTTCAATATTAACCCCCACCCTAGAGAATAGAGCCGTGAAGTTAGACAACCAGAGTGCTTAGAAAATAAATAAACTTTTTTTAATATTTCAGTGGAAATACTATTTTTTGAGACAACAATTAGATAAGCGCTCTGGTTGCCTAACTTCACGGCTCTATTCTCAAGGGTGGCAGTTAATATTGAAACTGACTGTACACTTATTGACATTTTTGCACGTTTTATTTAAAATAATATGCCGATTTTGTTTTTAAAAATAAAAATAGGATTGGATATACGATAAATATTTTATTAATATCATTCTAAGGTGACCATCCGAGTCGAACCTTTATCCCTCTGGTCCAGAATAGGTCCGATTGACAGCACTGTAAGCCGACCTAGCTGACAGATCATACCATTCACTAATAGGCCCTAACTTATATTCCTATTAGGTCAAAATAGAAATTTTGGGGTTCAAAATTTAACATACAATAAATCCACTTGGAACCCCCAAATCCGATTTAATATCAGATTTACGTTTGGTGGGACAATTTCTCCCACGTCCCGCGGTGTTAGAGTCCCAATTTTTGGATTTTTTGTTGCTCCATATAGATCAATGGTGTTCCACTTGACCATTGTTAAAATCTGGTCACCCTACATTAATCCTTGAAAGACGTCGTTGTAAATAAGTATATAAGCTTATATATACCATAATGGTATAATTCGCTGTCCGTCTGTCTTTCCCCGCTCCCTTCCTCTTTTCCCCCTGGATATATTCATATATGTTTAAAGAAGACCTAAAAGTTATCGCGAATGTCCGCTTCAGAAATGTTTTTTTTTTTATTTGCATTTTTATTAATATTAAAATTTTTTGAATAGTGAGGATATTCAAGGGAGCCAAAAGCAATAAAGAAAAATATATTTATCTTTAGCTTTATTTTACACGTTTGTCGACGTCGACGATATTCGGCTCATCAGGACAAAGTGCTGTTTGCCTCGAGCTCATAGAGCAACTCCTGACAATGCGTTTGTGCGAACATTCGTTGAATGCCATGATTTCTGGTTCATTAGAATGTTGGCACAAACGCATTGTCAGGAGTTGCTCTATGAGCTCGAGGCAAACAGCATTTTGTCCTGATGAAGGCCGGAATATCGACCGAAACGTCGACAAATGCGTAAAATAAAGCTAAAGATAAATATATTTTTTCTTTATTTCTTTTGGCTGTCTTGAATATCCTCACTACACATTAAAATTTTTTATTTATTTATATTATAATATAGTATAGTATAGTTTTTTTTTTTTATATTTATCAGTGTTTGAAGTAACTTTAATCTATTAATATTAAATTAGGAATTCAATTATTTTTTAATAAATTTATTTTTGAAATGATTGTTGTTTTACGTAACACAGAGGACGTAATCGCCCGTTTCATACTCGGGAAGAAAAAATAACCCTGAATATGGGGTGAGAAAAGGAGTTAAGAACCGTGAAGAAAGAAAACAGTGAAAAAAGAGAGCGAGAGCATTTTCAAAAAAAAAAAAAAAAAAAGTTCAGATAAAAATATCATTTGACTGAACTCAATTCAACGATCACTGCATAAAAGCAAAAATTACAACAAAAACAAAAAAATTTCTATTTTCTTAAACAAATTGATCTGAAATTGAAGTTCAACTTAAATTTCTAGTCGACTTTTAAGCTACAAACTTGGCGAATTTTTTATTTACTCAAGTTTTTGAGAAAAATTCTCAGAATGCAATTAATCATTTTTAAAACACCTAATTGTGAAACTAAGATCTAAAAAGAACAAATAAATTACAAGTGGAAAAGACCCTAAAAAAAAAAAAAAAAATCTATATAGAACGGGGATTTTATTCCGAAAACTTTTTTAATAACTAAAATGGAAAATAATAAATTACACAAAAATAGCTAAAACTTTTGATTAAAACTTTCGTGAAGTGCTATCAATTTTTTTTTTTTTTTTTTTTTTTTTTTTCAACAAAATTCCTATGCAAATGAGAAAAATGTTGTATTTTATTACAAGGCACTCAATTAAAGTTACATATATCGATTATTTGAACAATCTTAAGTTATTCAAATAAAATAATTAAATTTAACTTAGAGGGAAATTAAAAATTTTAAAGCTAGGGGGGGGGGTTCATAATCCAAGGAACATTTAAAATAATTAACCTCTCGATAACATTTCAATTATTATTATTCAATCACCAATCACTAAAGGGGAGGTTTGGATACCCCTAATGTAAATCTATTCCTGTATCAAAAAATTAGAAAAAAAAATAATTTCAAAAAGTTTTCTATTATCCTCAGGAAGTCAAACGAGCCTTATAGTATGAATTATGCATTAACCTCATGCCATAGATAATAGATAAAATAGCAGCAGAAGATAAGATTATTTACAATGTTCAAAGACCTTCGAGAGAAAAAACTTTGTACAAAATAAAAAATATACATTAAAATAAATTATCTATATTTATTTTCTTTGAAATTCTAAATTAGATCGCCTCATAGATGTTTTTGGATATATGTTTGCTTGGTTTAATATGTGCAGGTTTAAATTTTCTCGTAGAATAAATAGTGTACTGATTTCAGGCATCCATTTCGACAGCTGTTTATTGGTTGCCTATGCTCAAGGTGCTCCCTCTAATAGTGTTATTGTTCAATGTAATATAAACAGTGGAAAAAGCGTCTATCAACGAAAATGTGTGAAAGTAAATTAGTGTGATGTGGAGGATAGCAGTCAGATAAGTAGCCTCTATTTAATAAAACAGACTCCTTTTAACAAAACGTTTTGACTAAATTTATTACGCCATTTCTAGGTAGCCAATCACGTTTTGTTAAAAGGATTTTGTTTTATTAAATAGAGGCTACCTATCTGCTGTCCTCCACATCACACTTGTTGACATCTCACAGCCACATTCCATCAATTATGTCAAAGTAGCCAGATGAGTGAAAAACTTTGCCGACGTTTTCGAACATCCATCTTCAGAGGTATTTCTTGTCACTATTTGTCATGTTCATAATATGATTAAAAATCAGAATTCGA
>JAKCPI010030616.1:0-12910 GCA_023213315.1 Euborellia annulipes
ATCCATCTTTGAAGCGCCGCATTCCATTGTAATTCAATTATATTTTAAAAAATTAATATTTTTTATTTTCCAGCCGCACGACCCGCCCTTGGTGTCTGAAATTTCGTATACCTTCCTATTACCTCTATTTTGTGAGAGGGTTTCAAATGTCAGTGATAAATTTAATGAAATATTATGTTTCCAAGTGGATCATCTAAAAAATCTTAGCTTTTGATGGTGAAAGTCAATGAAATTTCTTAAATCTTAGTAATATTGAATAATTTTTCACCTTAATAGCCTATTAACAATTTGTAAAATAATTAAAAAGATGACTTAAATTTATGTATTGAATATTTTAATAAAATGCCACAATAATTACTATGAGGAGTTTTTATATACTAGTTGTTCCTGTAATTCCGAGAAGGTCCTCTCTAAGCATATAAAATTTCATTTTAAAATTCCAACGGGATGTTGCCTAAATAGAGCGGGATAGAATGACAGACGGACAGACGGTCAGACGTGTAGACAGACAGACAGACATTAGCGAATTATATATATAGATAGATTAGTGTTATTTTTACTTCTTATCATTCATTCCTTTTAAACAAAAATTTATAAAATACAGTAGTCCGGCATGTTGAAAAGGGATATTGTAGCAAAAAAAAGGGGGCAATTTAAGGAAACAAAGTGTCATTTCAGATTTTTAAAATATGTATCCATTATATAGTATTATTATATAAATTTTATGTTTCGGGTAATCCGGCATTTTCAGAATTCGCCATAGGACAGGTCCTGTTTAGGCCGGATTAGCAAGACTCTACTGTACTAGAAGCAAAAATTACAATTAGGCCCTACCTATTAGAAAATTATTATACAAAAATCTGGTGTGAATGCTTTTTGTGTCAGCATATTCGGTATTTGTTTTCGGTCAGTAGGACTATATTAGAATTCAACATATAAAACCTATAAAGCAAAATGAGAATATATATTTTAAACATCATGTAAAAAAAATTGATTCATGAATTTTAAAGATCATAAGAACTATGATAAAATATAATTCTTGTTTTGTTGAATTAAATTCTATCAAAGTTCAATAGTTCATATATTACATGAATTTCAATCAAAATCGCTAGAGCAATTTTGAGAAAATAGAAAAAAAAAAAACTGAAAGAGTGCATCAGTAAAGTATCAGTACTCTTTGGCCGATTTAATTTAAAAGCTTATTTTTGAGTGTCAGGGGAGTCCTTAACTCTAATATAAAATTTCAACCTCGTAGATCATTTCCTTCATGCTTTATTTTTATCAGACAGACTATTTTGCAGGGCCCATTTTTTAAATTCAGGGAGCCTAAAAGTGTATTTCCATCAATATCTCGACATTAGACATGAATGCAATAATTAGTAAAAAGTGATAATCTTAAGGTTCAAAGAAAGCATGATTAAGACTCGATTTTTTTTTATCATTAATTTAGATAGCAATTTCAATTCTAAATTCAAATCTTTCAGTTTTCAAAGACAAAGTTCAAATCAAATTAAACGAAGATTAAAACAAGGCAAGAAAACTAATTACAATCTGATCTACCTTTTAATTTTGCAATAAGAAGAAAATTAATCCTTCTAGAAGAATATATATTGCCAATTTCTTACAAGTTGTTAATTAAGAAATTCTGAAGAGAGAATCAGAGATGAAACAAACGAAATTCATCTATCTGCAAATGAAAGAAAATTCTAAAATTCAAATTTTCATTTTCATTTGATACGAATAAATTTTTCCAAGGCAGATAATTTGAGTAAATTTAATTTAAAGTTGATATTTTTGATTGTAGGCTATTTAAATTAAAATATAAACTCATTTTTTACTTTCTCTTAACCTATATAAAATATATAGAGAAAGTATTGCGATCATGTCAAAAATTCGATGTCGAGATTTTGATGGATATTCATGTTTTAAGGACCCCTAAAAGTGGGCCCCGCAATTTGGTCTGTGTGTGTGTGTGTGTGGACATTTTTAATCATTAAGGAAATGAGCTAAGAGGTTGAAATTTTATATTTAAGTTAGGCACCTCCCAAACTCATGAAAATAAACTTTTAAACAAAATCGCTCAAAAAGTACTAGTACTTTACTGATGTACTTTTTCAGTTTTTTTTCGATTTTCTCAAAATTCGCTCCAAGTATTTTGATTAAAATTCATTAATTAATTATTTTTTAGATGCTCTTTAAAAGCATATCAGTGAAATTTTTCTTTAAAATCGTGTGCAGTACACTTTACTGATGTATTTTTTCAGTTTTTTGCGATTTTCTCAAAATTCACTCAATGATTTTGATTAAAATTCATATATCAACTATTTTTTTGATGCTCTTTAAAAAGTATATCAGTGAAATTTTTCGTGAAAATTGTTTGAAGTACACTTTACTGTTGTGGAAGTATAAGTAGCTCAGCGCCATCTGAGTCGCGTGGTCAAGTTTGAAACTAAGGAGCTATGGGAATCTAAATATATTTCGACACAAAAAATGGCGCACAGCACACAACTTTCTCTAACCAAAGGGTAAGAAGTGCTGGCGGTCACACCAGATTGTTTTTTTAAGTAAATATTACACACAAGAAAAGGGTTTGAAATGTGGATTGACTGCTTTTTGCTTAATATTATATTATAGATTTCCCATTAAAGGAAATATATTAAAATCTTCCCTATTCGCGCTGACGGGGTCTGATATGGGTTAACTGGTTTTTTTGCTTAACACACACTGACCGAAGGGTTGACAATTTATTCGCTAAATCAGGCATGTCCAGCACGTAGTTGAATTTTTTTGTGGCCCTTGTAGGTTTTAAATAAATATGAATATATCGAATTTAAAAAAAAAATCTGGCGTGACTGGACGCACAGCACACAACTTTCTCTTACTTTCGGTTAACGAATGTTGTGTTCTGTGCTTGTCACACCAAATTTTTTGTGTCGATATATACAGTAGAGTCCCGGTAATCCGAACCTCGCTAATCCGAACTTCCGGTTAATCCGAACTCTTTTGGCGTACGATTTTTTTTTTTTTTAAGAGGAATATAAATGAAAATTGGACATTAAAGGAACTTTATTTTATTAAAAAATAGGAAATATTTATTTAGAGTTTAATATCACCGACAAGTTTTTTTACAACGTTATAAATACGACTTTATTATCAAAATTAACTAATTCAAGCTTACGATTCCGGTTAATCCGAACTTCCCGATAATCCGAACGACCCTCGGTCCCAATTAGTTCGGATTAACGGGACTCTACTGTATTTAGTTTCCGCCGATATATTAAAAATTCAAGATGTAAAATTTATAAACATTGGTAAATATTTATCTTTAGTTACCATGGCAACCATTTCTCCTATCCTTCATATGAAGTACAAGAGTAAAGTGGTCTTCAGAAGGCAAAATGAGAATATATATTTTAAAGAGCATTCAAAAAATAATTGATTTTTGTATTTTTATCAAAATCATTGGAGCGAATTTTGATAAAATCGAAAAAAAAACTGAAAAAGTACATCAGCAAAGTACTAGTACTTTTTGGCCGATTTTGTTCAAAAGCTTCGTGTCACGTCCCATGGGGTACCTAACTTAAATATAAAATTTCAACCCTATCATTCATTTCATTCTTGAGATAATTTGTTCACAGACAGACCATGTCCCGAAAACCACTTTTTTGGATTCAAGGGACCTCAAAACGTGTATATCCGTCAAAATCTTGACATCGAATTTTTGACATGAATCCAATACTTTATCTATATATATTACATATAATTATACATAGGAAAAAGAAAGTAAAAATTCATTACTGTAATTTAAATGCCTAAAAATCCAAGAGTTGGTCATTTGGTTTGCCTAACTTCCAGAGTTGAAAAAGTCAATTTTTAATTAAAGTGATTTGTCATAAGAAATTATGTCATAAATAACATCGCCTACGAAATAATAATAGGTCTATATTCAATAAAGCAGTAATAATATTTAAAAATAAATTTTCTATTGATATATGCAGTGGCGTTTCCGAAATTTTGTTAAGAGGGAGACAAAAACTTTTGGTGTGGGGGAGAGGAGGCAGTGTAAAGGAAAAAGGATAATGATGTAATGACGATTTAATATATTTTAGTTTTTCAAAAAATTACTTAACCGAATAAAAAATTTTTTATTGAATTATAAAATTAATCATTTTTTTTTATTTTTTAGTCTTTTGGGCATCTATCTTTTGCCATGTAAAAAATAACAGAGATATTAATTAAGATAAAAATTATCCAGGCAAAAATTAAAGTCATAAATCTAATTTTTTCAATTAAAAAAAGCCAATAATAAAAATTTAATCATTATTGTCAAATTTTCAATAATTGAAATAAAAATGAAATGTTCTGTATTCTTTGTGGCTTTTGTAATAACTGAAATCATTTGTCAATAATGATAACCATAAAAGAGTGTGGGTTCGAATCCCAGGCGATCCGATGGGAATTTATTAAAATCAATTGTATATAAGTTGTTAAAAAATTTAATTCCTGGATTATTTGTATCGTAATATATTGGTTCAGAGATATCGCTTGAAGTCAAAAAGAACAAAAAAATAAATAAATCAACAATCAATTTCAACAATAGAATAAAAATTAATTCTTTGACTTAGGACTTGAGGCTTTGAATACATTCTTAAAACTGGGTATTTTTTTTTTTTTTTTTATTGCTTTTATATATTTCACTACAATATATGGAAATACAAAAAGGTAATAAAAAATTTTATTTTATCATCCACTCAGAAAAAATTTTAAATAACTTGGTTTATCTATCTGGTCCATTCTTGGATAGATAAATACTCATTTAACGAAACAGATTTTTTTTTTAATTCAAAGTAAATAAAATAAAATGTTTATGAATAAGAGCTGTTTATTCAATTGATTTTTTTTTTTAATTTTACCTGATTGATGAATTTTATAATTAAAAATGAGAATTTATCATACTAAATAAGAAATAATATCTAATATAGTAAATTTTTAACGTAGTTATAGGAAGGCCTTGACAAAATTTTAGAATAAAAAAGATGGAATTCATCTTTTTTTTTTAAATTAATCAAAGTTGTTTTGTTAATCCCTAATAAAAAATGGGTTACTATAGTAATAAATTGGATAAAATTACTCACCGTTGAGCACAACATTTAATACATGAATATGAATCCAATCGCGAAATGAAGAAGAATTATTTTGAACAATAATGAGAAACAACAATCACTAACACTAAGAATACACAATATTACGAACACACGGAGATATAGAGAGTTTGAGTGAACTGAACGCGACGGCGTCAAGTTGGCAACTGGGCGCCGGAGGCCGGGGAGTTGCTCGGGCGTATGTGTGTGTGCTTGCTTTTCTCCCCTCCCAAGGGGGGAAGGGATTTTCCCCTTCAAGGGCTACCACCCCTCCCAAAGAGAGAGAGAGTGTTATTTGTTCGGTGTAGAGGGATTCAGGGTGCATACAACGATGAGAGTATAAACATTGCAGCTCAGTCGCGCATCCAATGACAGACATTAACCAACAACAATCGAACTGTTTCTATTTTCGTGCCAATCTAACAATCATCCCTCGACTAATTCACCTTCATTCAACTCATAACAAATATAAAAGCTTTTGATGGTATTTAAAAAATCTGGTGTGCCTTTCGGTATCAGACCGTGCTGCCACACCAGATTTTTTGTGTCGAGATATATTTAGTTTCCCATAGCAAATCATTTTCAAACTTGACTACTTCCAATTCATAAGTAAAAAAAGTTAATTAATTCAAAATTTCCCGGCCTGTGTATTTTAAATGTTGACTGCTTGAAATAAAGTATGGTTAATTTTCAAAATTTTAATCTAATATTTGGATATTTTATATATAATAGAGAATCCTAAATAAATACATTTCTTAAGATTGGAAAATTTTTTTTAAATGTATAAAGAGTTTCAAATGGGACCCCCCCCCCTTTTTGAATTAACATACAAATCCCAATAGGGATTTAACATTGGCTCTATGGAAGGAATAGCAGAAAAGTGAAAAATCTGAAATCTTTCCTATGGAGTACAAGAGTAAAGGGTGCTTCAAAAGATTTCAAGGGGAAAATGAGAATATACATTTGAAAGAGCATGTAAAAAATAACTGATTTTTGAATTTTAAGGAAAATTTCGAGAAAATCGAAAAAAACTGAAAAAGTACATAGGTAAAGTACTAGAACTTTTTGGCCGATTTTGTTTAAAAGCTTATTTACACGAATTTGGGGGTGCCATAATTTCAACCTCGTAGCTCATTTCCTTCATGTCTAAAAATGTGCACACACAGACCAATTTGCGGGACCCACTTTTTTGGACTCAGGGGACCTCAAAACATGAATATCCATCAAAATCTCGAAATCAAATTTTTAACATGATCGCAATACTTTCTCTCTCTATATATTTCATATATAGGGTAAGAGAAAGTAATATAATATTCAAGAACGAATTAATTAACGAACTCCACGTGATCTAAAATTGAAAAATTTCATTCAAGTTGACAAGAATGGTGAGATATTTTAACTGATATTATTATTTTATTTTCTCTTATTTTTTTTTCTTTTTAAACACTCACACTTTTTTCACACTCACACTCACACACAGTCTCTTCTACAACTTAGGTCATATAAGACTTTTTACGATAGTCAGTATTTTAGTAATTATCTTTTGGGAAGATGGGTGGTGACGAAACGTTGACAGGATGAAAAATAAAATAATCCGGGCAGAAATAAGTTTTATCATAATTTTTCTAAATGTTTTATCAAGTCTAGATTTTTATTTTAATGATATCACTGACAAGTGAGTGTATAAATTCATTCGTTTACTGGACACTACTACTACTGAACAATTAACTTTCAAGAACTCAAAATTAACAAAAGCTCGTCCGCCCCTGTGTTATTAGTAATTTGGGTTGCCCAACTTCCAGTAAGCAAAAACGTTCTATTATAATTTATGGAAATAATTGGTTAACATATTGAAAAATTTTATTGAAAATATTAGTGATTAATAAAATAAATTAATCAATGCAAATAATCTCGGAGAGTTTAAATTATTTGCTTGAATTTTATTAGCATTTAAATAATTAATTATTGCATATGTATAGAATTAAATAAAATAATAAAGAAAGAATTATATATATCATGTGTTGGTCCATGAGGTAATTATGAAAAACATATAACAAGTATTTATTAATTTAAATAAGCGAAAAATGTAGGTACGCCGGGATTTGAACCACGGATCTTGTCGATTTACTCAACACGCCCTACTGTTGGACCACAGTACGCACTCGCTTATTTAAATTATGATAGATCGCTGATTTCAGTCTACTAGAGAAACGCGCTCTAATCAAGCGTTCAGATTTCTCCGCTGCTGAGGCGCGATCTAGATGAACGTTTTGAGAAATTAACTCAATTATGCAATTAATAAATAAAGAATTATATATATCATGTGTTGGTCCATGAGGTAATTATGAAAAACATATAACCAAGTATTTATTAATTTAAATAAGCGAAAAATGTAGGTACCGCCGGGATTTGCACCACGGATCTTGTCGATTTACACTCAACACGCCCTACTGTTGGAATTTAAATTAATAAACACTTGGTTATATGTTTTTCATAATTACCTCATGGACCAACACATGATATATATAATTCTTTATTTATTAATTGCATAATTGAGTTAATTTCTCAAAACGTTCATCTAGATCGCGCCTCAGCAGCGGAGAAATCTGAACGCTTGATTAGAGCGGCGTTTCTCTAGTAGACTGAAATCAGCGATCTATCATAATTTAAATAAGCGAGTGCGTACTGTGGTCCAACAGTAGGGCGTGTTGAGCGTAAATCGACAAGATCCGTGGTGCAAATCCCGGCGGTACCTACATTTTTCGCTTATTTAAATTAATAAATACTTGGTTATATGTTTTCATAATTACCTCATGGACCAACACATGATATATATAATTCTTTATTTATTAATTGCATAATTGAGTTAATTTCTCAAAACGTTCATCTAGATCGCGCCTCAGCAGCGGAGAAATCTGAACGCTTGATTAGAGCGGCGTTACTCTAGTAGACTGAAATCAGCGATCTATCATAATTTAAATAAGCGAGTGCGTACTGTGGTCCAACAGTAGGGCGTGTTGAGCGTAAATCGACAAGATCCGTGGTGCAAATCCGGCGGTACCTACATTTTTCGCTTATTTAAATTAATAAATACTTGGTTATATGTTTTTCATAATTACCTCATGGACCAACACATGATATATATAATTCTTTATTTATTAATTGCATAATTGAGTTAATTTCTCAAAACGTTCATCTAGATCGCGCCTCAGCAGCGGAGAAATCTGAACGCTTGATTAGAGCGGCGTTTCTCTAGTAGACTGAAATCAGCGATCTATCATAATTTAAATAAGCGAGTGCGTACTGTGGTCCAACAGTAGGGCGTGTTGAGCGTAAATCGACAAGATCCGTGGTGCAAATCCCGGCGGTACCTACATTTTCGCTTATTTAAATTAATAAATACTTGGTTATATGTTTTTAAAATAATAAAGATTGAAATAAAATGAGTAGAAATTTACCTCCAGTTTTAAGAATAGTAGGCTTTTTCAAAGAAGTCGGATGCGTGCTGTCTCTGCCAGTGACACTCACTCACTACGGACTTGAGAAGTTGGCCACCTGAGAAATTAGACAGTAACATTAGACAAGTTGAAGAGAGAAGAAAAGGTTGGTCTCTAAATAACCTAATATCTATATTTTTTTCCAAATAAAGAAAATTTAAAAAATAAAGGAGCGCACAACTTTGCCCACCCACTATTCAAGAAAAAAATATTGACACCACCCCTCTAGAGCCCCCCGCCCCGTTTATCATATATCAATTTACTCGGTAGAAAGTGTAGTTTCTCCATTTGGTATCCAAATAGCTTTAAAAAAATCATCGGACTGCCTGGGATCCGAACCCGCGGGCTAGATGCTCTTTAAAATGTATATTCTCATTTTGTCTTCAAAAAAGTTTGAAGCACACTCTTCTCATTTATTTCTAGGAAAGATAGGACAAATGGTTGCCATGGTAACAGAATATAAGGAAATTTTAAATTCTTGAAATATGAGGCCATCAGCGCCAGGACAGCCTAATCCACATTTCACTTTCTTGGTTTTATGTCTTAGTACCTATTAAATAGTGAATTCCAGAGCAATACTGTACTACTGTATCATGAGTAGTACTGGACTACTCTGGAATTCAAGATTTAATAAATACTAAGGCATAAAACCAAAAAAGCGCTGATGGCCTCATATGTGGACGCAAAAAATTTGGTGTGACATGCACAGAATACAACTTACAATTACCGAAGGTAAGAGAAAGTTGTGTGCTGTGTGACTAGTCACGCCAATTTTTTTTCGTCAATTCTTTAAAAGAAAAAATAACAATAATAAATTATACATTTTCATATAAGCAAGTAAAAATTGGATAGTCCTTCTTGACTAATAGACTAACAAAAAAAAAATGGAAAAAGGAATAATGCAAATATTTGTGAAGATGTTCGTTCGTTGGTTCGCTCGAATCAGCCTTTGGTGCTGATCGGCCTGACACAGCTGTCAATCGCTATTCTCTCCACTGTATCTGTCAGTGTGTGTGTGTGTGTGTGTGTGTGTGTGTGCATTGAATGAGAGAGAAAAAGAGAGAGAGAGAGAGTCGCAATCCACTACGCCCGCCACACGATAACAACCCTCCACGAGTGTCGAATAGAATGCTAAGTATTACAACAGGGTGATCACAAATTCTCTAACCATCTTTCAGAGTATTTTCTATCACTATATAAATTTTTATTTGCTTTCAATTTAAGTATAATTAAATTTTTATTTTAAAAATCTGGAGTGACTGGTCACACAGCACACAACTTTCTCTTACCTTTAGTAATCGAAAGTTGTGATCTGTGCTTGTCACAGCAGATTTTTTTGTGTCGAGATATATTTAGTTTCTGTTGATATGTATATTAAAATTCAAGATGTGATATTTATAAACATGGGAAAATATTTATATTTTATTACCATGCCAGCAATTTCTTCTATCTTACATATGAAGTACAAGAGTAAAGTGGTCTTGAAACAATTTTGAGAACAAAATGAGAATATACATTTGAAAGAGCATCTAAAAAATAATTGATTTTTGAATTTTAATCAAAATCGTTAGAGCGAATTTTGAGAAAATCGAAAAAAAAACTGAAAAAGTACATCAGTACATTGATTTTGATTATAAGCTTATTTTCACGTATTTTCAGAGGGGTCATGGGCGTAAATACGGAGGGGGTGGCCTGCCCCCTCCCCCCCCTTCAGAAAGCTCCATGCCCCAAGAAAAATTGAGAAAATATGGGGCTTTCCAGGCCCACCGGAGGATAGCTGGTCCCATGCCCCCCCCCCAGCCAAATTCTCTAGTTACGCCCATGAGAGGGGTATCTAACTTAAATATAAAATTTCAATCTCAATTCCTTCATGCTAAAAATCTTTACACACAGACAGACAGGGGACCTTAAAACATGAAGATCCATCAAAATCTCGACATCGAATTTTTGACATGATCTCAATACTTTCTCAATATACATATATTTCATATATAGGGTAAGAAAAGTAAAAGAGATGTATTTTAGGATTGATATTGCGATTTTCTTAAATCACGCTTTGTTATAATAATAACACACCACAATAATGACACCCTCAAGAATACAATTGTTAATAGACGAGAGTTGTATGGAATGTCTCCAATCTCCTGTGACTATTCAGAATACCACCGCAAGGAATATTGACACATCTCTCTGACAATATTATATAGGAAACGTTGATCAGTTCAGAGATGACACAAACCTTTATTATCATTACACCCTTGAGAGGGGCTGCGAAAATTTGGGGATAGATAGAATCATTTAAAATTATTGATAAAAATAACGATTATAACCATACACCCAAAGGTATTCCTAATTTAAGGCAGCAGCAGACATGGATTCTTGTTTGTTTTCATCACATGTTAGTTTAGAGTAGAGAGAAAAAAAAATAGGAATAATAAAAAAATAAAAATAAGTGTGTATATAAGGGAAGGAGAAAAAAAAGGAGTGAGGGTGTGAAGACTAAAAATAGTTGAACTAAACTAGAAATCTCTCTTATACAGGATGAGTCATTCACACTTTCTGTTAGCTAAAAGGGAGGGGAGAAGTTCCCCTTTTTTTGAAATTTTAATTAAGGTGATGATGTGGCCAAGATATCTCTCTCTATCTTTTTTAGATTGCTTGAATATATTATAAATTTGCATTATTTGTTTCGGTTATCTTATAAATAGTGTAATCTAATAAGCTCTATGTACGTGTTTTGTAATATATAAAAAATAATCGGGTGGCGAGATAATCCGGTTTTTCTAATGAGTAATAATTATGTTTGACACTTATAAAAATTTGGTATGAATTCTCGCACAATTCACAACTTTTTTTTATCTTTGACTAGCTGTGGTAGGGCTGCCTTCGGTAACCCTATGCCCTAGGCGTCTCGGGATATTACTAAATGTACACGTAACTGCAAACTTGACAAGTATGCATGTGCAATCTTTTTGAACAAGCATGCACAAATTCCCTTAGGCACAAGCATGCTTGTGCAAGCAACAGCTTATACCGAAAATTAACCTAAAAATGTCAAACACGGGAGGTATTAGGCTTTAGAAGATAACAAGAAATAACTTACTTGCTTTAAATAGAGGCACAATAAAATTGAAATTTTAAATGAATTAATATTTATTAAATTAACATCAAATGTCAAGACGTCTATAAAATGGCGGAGAGTTTTGCTTGCGCAAATATGCTTGTGCTTGATTAAAATTCAATCGAGCATCAAGCGGCTTGCACAAATAAAATGCTTGCGCAAAATTCTCCTACAGACGCTACAGTTTGCTTCTACAAAAAGAAGTTTCCATTTACTTGTGTAACCGCCTTAAGAGATGTCCAGATAAATGTATTTTAATTAATTTTGCATTTACATTCGTTATAGTGAGAATATTTATCTTTTTTTTTTAATTATGTTATTAATAGAAACATAACTATAAAAAATAATGAATAGGCGGATCGGATAATAAATTTTCTCACCACCTTTGTTTTATAATATCTCATAATTTTACATCTCATTTGGAACTGAAATATATTTATTATTCATCTCTAAGGGATTCTTTTTTTTACCCTCTTTCTATGTGTGTTTGGTTGGATATTTCTAGCTCTTGTTATTTATAGAAATTGATTAAAACATTAAGAATAATAATAATCATCATATTTTCTTTTCCCTCTCTTTCTCACATTAATCTCTTTTTGGAATCCATTAGTAATTCATTAATCTAATCATAATTGTAATTTAATATAATGGCGTAATTAGTGTGATAGAGTTTGAAATTTGGGCGGTTGGGGGGTGGGCTTCGATTACAAACGAACGACAAATAATGAAAATACCAAATTGAGTCATATTTTCTACTTTTTTATTATTATGTATTTTCAATTCAAGGTGAAAATTAATTTCCTAATTAGCGCCTAATTTAATTTTATTTAACAAATACAAGACTGGCTGATTATTTTAGATAATTGCAGGGATCAAAACCAAGTTTTTTTTTTAATTGACTCTATGTTGGTTGTGACTTTTCACGTAAAACGTAAAATTTCTAACACGACAGCAATACATTTACTTTTTCTAAATATAATATAGGAAAAGAAATTTGGGGATAAAGCAGTTAAGTTTATAATTCTGAATTGAAAACAACTCGAGTTTAAATCCACCTCATAGCAAAAAATTATCCAACTCTATTTGAGATTCCTCCTCCTGAGGAAGGAAAGTGGAACCCACCTCAGTATTATTCCCATGAAAATTAGTCT
>JAKCPI010030617.1:0-19231 GCA_023213315.1 Euborellia annulipes
TAAAGGCCGGCGACCTCGAATATATATATAAATCATGTGCTCTTTAAAATAAGATTTTTTCGATTATTAAATTCAATATAAAATTTCAATATGGATATTTTCTGGGTTGCTAGTCATTCGAGAATTTCAGAGAATGAATGATAAAGTACATCTTGGTCAAAGAAGAATGACATAGATTTGCAAATAATAAATAAATAAGAATACAAATACATATAACAAGTATGTTAAGACACCCTCAACAAAATTAAAAATCTGGTGTGACTGATCGTTCAACTTTCTCTTTCATTCTTTCAATTGAAATTTGCTTTCTGTCCTGCTACACCAGATTTTTTATGTCAAAATACATATATTTAGTTTCCGTTAAAATTCAAAATGTATTTTATAAACCTAGAAAAACATTTATATTTTGTTACAATCACCTATAGCAGTGCGAGAGCTGAATTTCGAGAAAATAAAAAAGTACATGTAAAGTATAGAATTATTTGGTCGATTTTATTTAGAAGTTATTTTGACGCGTCAGGAAGGTACCTAACTTAGATATAAAATTTCAACCTAGTAGCTCATTTCCTTCTTGCTTTATTTTGACCAAACACATTATAATATGAAAAGATAGTATAATAATAATCATAATAATGCCTATTATAAGTAAAAGATTTTTTGTAATAAATTACTTATAGGCCTATTACTAGAAAAAAACTCGCCTTTTAAGCGCCAATATTAAAGATTAGACATAAATAATGTATGAAGAGAGATTTAATTAAAAAAAAAAAATGATGCAAACTCACTCTTAGATGTACCATAACAGAGTAGCAAAAAAATCGGAACATACCTGAAACAAAAAAAAAAAAAATTAATTTATAATAATAATGAAAGATATAAATCTAAAAAATCTCTGATTTACATAATTTATGGTTTATTTTTGAATTTCAATTCCCGTTATATAAAAGCTTACTGTTTAGGATGAGAAGCTATTTATAAATTTAATTTGATATTTTTAAAAATCATTTATGTTTTATTTTTATATTATAATTTATGTAACCAGCAATTTTTTTTGTTCTATTTTAATATAAAATGTATAATGAACCGTGTTATAGTTAATTAGCAAAGCATCAAACATTAAAAAAAAAAAAAAATAACGACAACAAATTAATTAAAAACAATCAAATAATTACAAATGTCTGAATTCTCATGTGCATTCTTTTGGATCATCGGATATTAATCGAAAATATTATATACGATTGGTATATATATATATATATATTAGCAGAGAGGAAAAACATTGTAAAATTACAGTGTTACAGAGGCGTAAAATTAATGGTAGGTTTTTAAATAAAAAACCAAAAATATATGCGATGCAACAAATATTTTTAATTAATAGATTCATTTGTTTAATAAATGTAATGAGGTGGTTATATGCCGAGACATAAAAATGTAAACAATATTTAATATTCGAGGGTGGAATTTCAAAATAATTGTAAATCAAATTAGATAAAACTCTAATTTTATATAGTTATCAAATATAATTTCTTGAAGAGGCAAATGCTACTTCTTCCCGTCAAAGCGTTATGTTACGAAACAATGCACCCTCTCCACTCCTTTTGAGCTAGTAATTTGGAACTCTCAAAAGCCCTGCAAATTTGGTTTTTCATACGCAATAAGGTCACTTGGAAATAAGAAGAAGGGGCTGTCGAGGACTAACTTTACTGTCGTGAATGTGAATTTTGCTAAAAAGTTTATGTAGGGTACTTTTTTGTGGAAAAAATATAATTGGAAAATAAAAGATGTTCAGTCATGGGAGGGGTAAGAAAGATTTTTTTGACCAAAAAGAAAAATTTGTCAGAGGTCGCTGATCTTTTATGGATTAAGTTATATTAAATCTATAGGATCAGAATACTTTTCTAGTCAACTTTTCCCAATATTAGATGAATAATAATAATTAGGGACCAAATTTTTAGGTTCGATTCGACTCGTTTTTAGATTTTTGTAACACCCAAAATAGGTTTTTTAGGTTTTCGTCCAATAAAAAGCATTTAGGTGATTTTAGGTAAGGTTCGTCTCGTTTTTAGGTTTTTGAAACTCCCAAAATAGGTTTTTTAGGTTATCGTCCAATAAAACGCATTTGGGGGGTCGTCTGCAATCCAGAGACGTAACAAATGTGACTTCACTTTGGGCATTTTTCAAAATAGGTTAAGCAAAATTTATTTCCGTCGTAATTTCGTTAGAAAAAAATTTTTTTTCTCAATCTAAAAGCACCAATAAATTAAAAAAAAAAACCTCGGTAGATGAGTTTTCTAATTTAGGTGATTTTAGGTGGCATTTTAGGGTTTTTTAGGTTTTTCAAAATTTGGTTAAACAACTCCAGAACACATAAGTCGAAAAAGTAATTTGTCCATTTCTCGTTTGGAAAGAAAAAGGTGAAAACCTAAGAATCCGGTCCCTAATAATAATACAAGAGAGAAAATGTTTCTTAAGGCATATCAGCTGAGGTTTCAATAATTTTTAAGATTAAGTTACTGATATATTAACATGTGTCATGTCAATTTTATTTAAAATTTACATACTATGAAGAGTTGAGATTAGCTCGTGTCAAAAATGCATAGTAGATGAAAACAGATCATGTTTTAAAAATTGTTGCAACGTGTCGGCTAATTATAAATTACATTCAAAAATTTCAGCATCTGAGATAAAATAAAGACGAAAACTTGTACCAAATGAATATATTTATTTATAATTAATGTAGCTATATTTAACAAAGTAGTTAATAAAAGAAAAATTTCACTCAAGTTTGAAAGTCAACCATAAGGCTATTATAATAATAAATCATATCTAATCATTAAACGAGTATAAAATGGCAATAGAATTATTGTAAAACAAAGTTACAAAACAAGAAAGTTGATGTTTTTTTTTTTTGTTTTTACAAATAATTAAAAAAATGTAATCTGGTTTAGTTTTTAATCCAATTGCAAAAGGATCTAAATTAATTCCGGCTCGTGCCAATAATAAATAAGATAAGGGGAACGGGAGCAAATCTATTAAAAAACTCCTCCACACTGTTACCTATGTTGGAATTGATATTATCTTGGAATTTTCAATTAATTTTGGAAACATTCCGAAAGGCGTAACTCAAATAAAAAAAAAAAAAAATGTTGAAGCAAAGAGACGGTCTTCCTGACGTACTTTTAGTTATTTTTCTATTTTATATAAAAGAAAAAATGTTAATTCGATAAAATATCAGTCTTAGCTCGGAACACTCAGAAAGGTAAATCCGGATTTAATAATATGCAAAATAAAAATTAGGAATGACTCGATTTGACGCTCTCTAATTATCTCCGAGATCACCGGATGTCCAGAGATATTTGTTAGTCATTGATTAAAAAACAATATCTTTGTTTTAATATTTTATCCAAAGTTTGCTGATAAATTTTATGTGAGTGTCAAATAATAATCTTAATTCATTCTAAGAATGAATGAGAGATTTTAATAAAAAGATCATTTTTTTAAAGCAATGTGTGTTGTTTCAATAATTGGAAGATAATTATTATCTTAATTATTTATAGAGTTGAAATATTTCCACTCTAAAAAACTTTGAACTCCTCTCTACAAATAAATATTCGCCCCTAAGAGCAGAGACTTCATGAAGGAGCTGAGCTGGTCCTGAGTTATAAAATTTGAATTACCTTTCAATTAAATATGGACGTAGTATTTATCATGTCGAAAAAAACAAACAAACAAATAACTATAGAAGAAAATAGATAGCTAACTACACAAGGCGATGTTACATGGAGCGTGATAATGAAAATTTTTTGGAAAAATAACTTTCTGTTTATGATTTAATTTAATATTTATATAATATTATTCATTAAATTGGCTGCCAAATGCGATGGTTAATTAGATATCGCTACTAAATAAAATATGATCACAAAAACAAAAATTTCAAAAATATTTATATTATTATAGATCAGTGGTTCCAACAGGTGTTGTGAAAAACAATATCAATGTTCGATTCACATTCACAAAAAAAAATTAATTTATAATTAAATTTAAATTAATCTAAAACAAGTCTATTTTTTTTATACGTGAAATTCAATAATTCATAATAATAATAATGATAGGCTAAAAAGATATATTTGTTTTATAACACATTATGTTAAAAACACTAAGTTTATCTTAAGAGCCTTGAATTAAAAAATGATAGGAAAAAAATAAATGGTGAAATCTTTAGCTGAAAAATCATTCTTTCTAACCGCATATTCATCATAATCATACCTCTTAAGACAGAGGAGTTATTCAAGCCGCTAAACTTTTTTCGTGCATGCCTCCCTACCCGGTAACTATACACACATGATTTGTAAAAAAATGTGTCAAAAAAAAAAATAGGCAAATAAATTGCAAAACTTCCAGTCTCAATATTGCATTCGAAAATTTTGATACAAACAACACAGATCACATGTATAAATGTGGCAACTAAAGCAGGTGGCGATTTAAATCTCCTTATATGGTGAATGGGCATGGGCGTAACTAGGGGGTGCCGGCCCCCTAGAAGGTTTGTGGCCTCCCCAGAAAGCTCCCTGCCCCAAGAAAAATTGAGAAAATATGAGGCTATCCAGGCCTCCCAGAGGATAGCTGGTCCCATGGCCACTCCAGCCAAATTCCCTAGTTACGCCTATGTGAATAGGGCTCCAGGGGAGATAGATAGGCCAAGTTCTCGTCTAATCTTAAAAGGAGAATGGAATATCAGCTAGAGATCGAGTCTAAGAATTTGAAAAAGCTGGATAAGAGGTGATGACGTATTCATCAAAATTCATCCACACCTCTAGATTTTTTCGGGATTAGTTCTGAAGCGATTATTGAAAAATTAATCGGAGAGGCTATAGAATTAAAGTAAAAAAATTTAACGTCCATTTTTTATATTAATTTATTATTAGGCCATAGATATTAATTTACTTTTTTGTTTTAAAAATAATTTATTTAGATATAATATATTAGGCAAACCAATTGTAATGTTTAGTACATTAAGAATAAAAAGTTTTCATACAATTTTCTAAATTGATATATTTCTGATTTCTGCTTAAAACCGTTTCAAAGAAACTCCATATTAAGATGAAAATAAGCCTGCGTTGTTTATTTATTCAACACAGATATAAACAGGCCAGAGCAAAGGGAGCGCCTGCAAAAACCCGAACAGCAACCAAACGGTCCAGGTCGCTGTTCAGGTTGCAGCTACTCGCTTCCAACAGGCGATCCCCCCACTCCTCTCTCTCTCTCTCTGCGCCTTCTTTTCGTTTATTACTTAACTTTATTTTCCTCTCTTCTATTTCGATTTCGAATCCGTAATCGACTCCCCTTTTGTTTTGTTTGGTTTTTTATTGTCTCAGATGGAATCTTACTTGTCGTTTTCAGTGAATGCGACTCACCTTTCCATTGGGGCACAAACAATAAATGCTATTTGATCGGATATTGTCCCTTTTGTGCTCGGTTCCAATAAAGAAATTCATGGCAATGACAGACAAGACATGAAAAAGTACTCGCCTCTCTCTCAATTCTTTAGTTAAAAAATAAATACACAAGATGTATTTATTTTCGGCCGATCGATGCTATTTTTTTTTCAATTCGGATTAAATAATTTAAGTTAATTAAATATTATATAACCAATTCTTCTAAAAATATTTATAAAAAAAAAGTTTTGAGTAAATTATATTCAATTAAAAAACGCCAGATGGTTTTATAAAAATAATTTTTTTTTAACTGATGTTTTGGGTTGAAAAAGATAATTAATGACTAGGAAAGATTCGAACTCCGACCTCTGCTTTTAATCTCAAGTATTTTTATTATCTGACAATAATCAAATCATCAATTAAAAGATAATATAATTAGAGGTTTCTTTTAAATTTATAAATGTATGTTAAATCACAAATATTTTTTATTAAGAGAAAGTGAGGGTAGTTTACTATTAAATTTTAATCAAAAATTTAATAATCAGGTGGGTCCATTCCTTGAGAAATCTGAATCAAAATTCAAATGTTTCTACAAAGGCCTGCGTTTTTTTCAATTTTTGAAAATTGTCTCAAGCTTGGTGGCTTAGCTTTATATTTTAGATTAAAATTAAATATACAAATTAAACACTAGGTTATTTGTTTCAAAGGTTGTATTAATTAAAAATTAACACTTGATTCGTATTTCTAATCTTAGTTAGAATGTAATCACTTCTGATGATGACAAGGAATTGTCGAAATACGTATCAAGTGTTAATTTTTAATTAATAAAACCTTTGACAAATAACCTAGTGTTTACTTTGTATATTTAATTTTCAAAATGTTTCAACGAGAACCAACGGTCGAAAGTTTAAATCTTATATTTTTAGAAGTGCTGAATCCAAATAGTAATTACCATCGTTTTTTTCCATCAGGTAAGGTCTTTATTCAAAATGCAAAGAAACTTGAGGGGAAATAATGCAATTTCATAATTGTTGCAACAAACTCAAACTTTATTTTTATTTTTCATAAAATTTGATTTAAATTTATTTTTTTTTTTAATCATATAAAACGAATTCAACTCAATTTACTGTATGATATGACCAATCTGTGTGTTTATTCGTCTTCGTGATGCCGCCTGCATTTTCCTCTTTTTAAGCTCCTTTTTCCTTTGTAGATTTTGTCTGGTAACTCCCTCTTCAGCATCCAACAGTAGTTAGCAATCATATTAATGTTCCATCGTCCTTGATACCTCCGTGCTATTTCTACACGTCTTGGAGAAATCTTTCACCCTGTTCCTCACTCAGGACTCCGAAGTTTTCTGGGAAGTATTCAAGATGGGAATTCAGGAAGTGAAGTTTCAAACTCATTCGAATAACCCAACGTTCGCATATTCTGTACAATGAACATGAAGTTAGGTCCTTGCGATTTTCTAGAAACTTGGTTACTACCTGGTGGCCCATGAACATACTCAATCTGGCTGCTCACATTCTTAGTGGCGTAGCGAGGGGGAGGGGACAGGGAGGGGCATCATGCCCCGGACGCTACTCACAAAGGAGCACCAAATGGCCCACAAAACAAAAAATTGCTGGATAATTTTTATTTTTATTATAATTGATTTCTGGAAAATATATTTTAAATTTAGTGTCAGAGTAATATAATAATTTTGTATATTTTACATATAATATTATATGGTTTTCGAATGGGGGGGGGGGGCGCTAAAAAGGTATTGTGCCCCGGGCGCGAGTTAAGCTCGCTACGCCACTCCATTCCTCTACCGAAAATCCTCTTTTTCACATGCTACGCAGACCTCATAGTCATACCAAACTCCTCAAAAACAATTAAATTGAAGTAAAAGATGGATAATAATACAAAACATGAAAAATAGTTTGATTTTAGAAAACATTGATGTGCCGGGGCATGGCGTAGAGGTTAGCGTGCTAACCTCGTATACCAAACGACGCGGGTTCGGACCCCAGGCAGTCCGATGATTTTATTTAAGCCACTTGGAATCCAAATGGCTTAAATAAGAATGCCTGGACCCACAATATATATATTAATTACAACGGTTATCGTTAGTCTTAAATGGCCTGAGCTGCCGAAAAGACTGTGTGAATGTGTGGGTGAGTGTGAGTGTGAATGAGAAAAAATGGAATTTAAAAAAAAAAAAACATTGATGTAAGTATTGACTCCAGAAGGGAAAATCCTACTATAACAATAGTATGGTAAGTATGGTTTGTACAAAAACGTGATGGAATTTTTTCACTATTTTTCCTGAATTTAACACTCGAAAATACATAAGAATTACACTTTAGATTCCAAACAATTTTTACATCGCAGGCCTGTGTAATTCAATGATATATTCAAAATAAGTTATGAAATATTTTCAAAGAGAATAATTTATTTGATTAAATATTTTCTGAAATTATTGAAAGACAGTTTTTTTAGGTTCTTTAAAATATTGAGTAATTCCGTTTTATATCAATGAGTGGGTAGTGTGTAAATAAATAAATAAAAATATCTTTGCATATATTAATATTTCATTTTTTCCCGTTCTTGACATAATCTTGATAATAAGACCGAGTCAAGAAATTATCTAAGACAAGAAAATAATAAATATTACAAAAATTTTGGGGACATAGAATATATTTATATGAGCGCCACCCACACGTTGATAAATTACACAACAACCTGAAATTTTGCCCTCAATATCCTTTTAAGAAATCAAAATTTAATTAATATTTTTTGATATATGCCCTCTATAGATGTCATTAACTATTATTTTATTGCGTTAATAATTACAAAAATATTATAGTCAATATTAGTTTTATGATAATTAGAAATTATGGAAATAATTATATGATGTTCAATAATATTATTCTTGGTAGGTACTTTTAATTTTATATGGCTGTAAATCTAATCAACAAAAAATAACAAATCTCAAATTAATAATTACAGTACCTATCCGAGATGTGATTAGAAAATTTTATTCATAAATGGGATTAAATTTATTTAAATCATATTGAAACAAAAATAGAAATAACGGTTAATTAATAATAATTAATCAAGGTGTTGAGTATTCTGAAAAAAAAAAATAAAAAAAAATCTTTAAATTACATTTCTGTAAAAATCTTCAGTTTTGATTTATTCAAGTTAGTTTTGAGTGTCAGGGGGCACCTCGCTTAAATGTCAAATTTCAACCTCGTAGCTCCTATGCTAAGTAAAAGCGAAAAAACGCCAACAATGAAAGGCTATATTGATAAGGAAATAAATAATTGAATTAAGAACAACTTACAGGAGCCGTTTCGGTAAATGGGCTACCTAAAGCGGGCCACGAAATGTCGGTATCGGTTCATTAAATAAAAATATTAAAACAACTTCAGCTAACTCTCGGCTTCTATCTAAAAGCAACAAAAAAAAAAGAAATTTGCGTCTCAATTAGACTCTTTATGATTTATTTGAATTATTCTTTAAGGTGCGCGTCTCGAAAAGCCATTAGAAGACGATTGACTACCGAGTTACTCGAGGCGGCAAGAGATGGCGTTAGTTTTTCCCATAGGAATACAAGGGATTTATTCCATTTCATTTTAAAGTTTCCAGCTTAATTAAGGGTAGAAAATTAATTATTTTTTTACACAATGATTACTAATTTAATTATCTACAAGTTATAGAGTGAATTTTTTTAAAAATATCTTTTATTTAATGCGATTAATCTAAAAAAAAATTTTATTTTTTCGAAAATCAAAAAAAGGGCTTCTATAAGTTGTAGATATTTTAAATAGCTTTAATTAAAAAAAAAATTTGAGGTCGATAGCTTCAAAATTGTGGCCGCTGGAAACTCCCAAAATTAGCACCTCGAGACGCGCACCTTAAGGAGATCACAAAATGAGTGTTCGAAACGTGATATCTTAAACAAAAAAATCTGGTGTGACTGGTCGCACTGCACACAACTTTCTCTTATCTTTAGTAAGACAAAAACAACAACGAGCAAGCATTGATGTCCAGAGCATTAGAAATGCGCCAAAAGCACTCGTGTAGAATGGCCCTAAGAGTTAAGGTAAATTATCTCTTTTAATTTGAAGCATTATTTTTGTAAAACAAGAGAAAAAAAAATCTCAACGCATCTATGTATCTGCCAGATTCATATTCAATATCTTTTATTTATTTATATATAAGCTATTTTTTTCTTCTTTTTTTTCCAAAAATGTTTTTGACACTTGAGAAGTAAATTCTTCTAAAAATAAAATATAAAAAAAAAAAAAAATGGAATTGCACTTTAAAATGATAAGTCAATCATTGACTTGTATATTTATTTAATTAACAATCCAGCTCCGAATGCTCTTTTTTTTGTCGATCAGTTGCGCAACGTCTGCGTCTGCCGCCTGGTTGTTATCAGTGGGGGGAGTAGGAGTGAGTGATAAGAGACGCCGCCCCCACATGGCTTTTTGAAACCGAATCCACCTCTTCTTCATTGACTTCTTATCTTTCTACATCTTCCATCATGTTTTTTATCAAACATCGATTTATCGGGTTCTAGTTTCGTAAATACATAAATAAAAATGAGCAATGATCAAATTAAAAATGAAATAAAAAAAAAGAGTTCAGAGCATAATTTGTTGATATAGAACGGAAGTTAAGTAAGCAACAAGAAACGAATTAGAATTAATAAAATAAATTTAGATTAAGGCTTTAGACCCATTATTACTTGATCAAACATATGATGGAGTCATATGATATTGATTGTGTAAAAAAAAAAAATTAAATCAAGAGGAAATGATCATAAAAAAGAAGACTAGAAAAAATAATAATATAAGCTAATAAAGAACTGATGAAATTATAAAGTTTGTTACGTCTTTCAAGCAAGGGCCGATACAAGGAGGGGGGGGGGGTAAAGGGGGTAATCCCTCCCCCGAGATTTGAAAAAAATACTTTTTTTTCAAAAAATTTATTTTTAATGTAAAATTTTAAAAATTAATACTTAAAAATTTGATTTCTATTTATATTCTGGCAAACAAGTACAAAATGAGCCTTTAAATTACTGAAATTAAGAAAAAATTGTGTGCTGTGAGACCAGTCACACCAGATTACCCCCTTGCTTCCAAGACAGGAGCAAAAATAACAAATTTCGCCCAATTTTTAGAAAAAAAGTCCCGAGCACAAAAAAAGACAACTTTTGTTTTTATAATTTCTCTATAAAATTTTTACTATTTATAAGGGTTGAAGATATCAGCCAAAATGGAATGCTCGAGATTCAATAAAAACTCCCAGAATAAGACGTTTCGGTCTGAATTTATTTGGCCATCTTCAGTTATAGGAAATATTGCACAGTGCACATAAGATTGAACCAGGATTTGTCAATAATAAAATGTATTTGCTCCATACAAAATTATATAGTTCCAGTGCCCAAGATCAGAGATAAAATCTCTGATATTTTTGATATTGGGCACTGGAACCATATAATTTTGTTTGAAGCAAATACATTTTATTATTGACAAATCCTGGTTCAATCACATGTCCACTTTGCAATATGTGTATAATTTCCAAGATGGCCAAATCACTTCAGGTCGAAACGTCTTATTCTGGGAGTTTTTATTTAGAGAGAAAGTAGGCTTATTGAATTCACCTCCAAAAATTCAATGTCGATATTTTGATGAAAATACACATTTTGAGGCTCCGTCAGTCCAAAAAATGGTTCTGTCTGTCTGTGTGTTATCTAAATATTTAAAACAAGAAGGAAATGAGATACCAGGTTCAAATTTTATATCTAACAAGAGGACCTTACGGTTAGTGACCCACCAATTTTTTTTAAACTCATAGGATTTGAAGGTGAGTATCTGGACACGAATTTCATAAAGCAGTACGATGCGCATCTCAAAAACACTCGAAAAAATCGACTTTGAAGATTTCCGAGTTCTATAAGTTCAGATTTTCAGAACTGTTCGTTATTTAATTGTTAAATAAGACGAGTTGATTCATATATTTTGATGCCTATATATCAAAATGGATGTGGAACGACAGGTTAGTCACTTGTCAAAACGTGTTCGAATGTTAGACCAGAAAATGTGTCCAAATTAACCGAACTTATAAATTTAGAACTTGTTAATGTTTTTGAGAAGTACATCGTAATACTTTAGGAAATTGATGCCCAGATACTCACTTCCAAATTCTTTGAGTATAAAGAAAAATCGGTGATCCACTAGCTGTAGAATCACCTTGTAAGTTATTTATTTACCCCGCTGAGACGTGAAAATAAGCTGACAGAAGAAATTTTATTTAAATAGCCCTCTCTTTTCACCTCTTTTTATTAAACTAATTAAATTTCTGCAATTTCGACTTCTCATCTAATTTTAAAGGTTCAAAAAGAAAAGTTTGGAAAAGAATAAAAAACTATTACAATTTTTGTAAAAAAAATTGTTCGATGAAGATAAACAATTTTTTCCAATCAACGTTTCGACCTCCCGTTTCAAAACTTGATAATAATTGTGACTTTTTTGAAATGAAAAAATGTTTACTTTCATGACGTTTTTTTCTTCTAGTTCATTGCAACTCTCTTTGTTTACTTCTTAAAATGTTTATCTTCATTCTCACTGTCAATTTTTCTACAAATTCCATTAGGCGTCGCCTTCTATTAATATTATAATTTTTTTTCTCAAAAAAAAAAGAGAGGAAGTATTCAGATTACATCATTTCATTTTTATCCTTTCTTATAAAACAGCCCGAGGTAGTGATTTGCACCCGTTCAAAAGGGTTTCCCAAAATCTGTGTTTGAGGCGCACCCGGCCGGAGGTTTATTGTTCCGGTATAAAAGAAAAAAGGTCACTTTTCGTGACAAACACAAAAATGAATGAATGAGAAAAGTGTGGGTGGCTGTGCTGCTATTTGAGGATTTCTAGCAGAAAGGGATATCTCCTCATCGTTAACAAACAATAATAATAAGAAAAAAAAATTTCAAGGTGGAATTTTGAATCATCAGTGACTCAAATATCAGGTGTTTTATTTTTCATGAGATAAAGCAAGCGCAAATCTTAATCAAATATTTTAAAAATACAAATCAAAAAACAGAATTGAATATGAATATAATATATTAAATTGATCCCGCTTTAGTAGCATTATTATATATAAAAAAAAAAGAAATAAAGAGAGAAGTTAGGGAGTCATCATCATCTGAATGTCGTTTGTTTGTTGCTGTCCAGAGTAAACAGCCATAAAATAGCCTCCATTTTCGCTGTAAACCCTCTCCACCTCCTAGATAGAGACTTGGCAAACTCTACTCTACATGTATATGGTTTAACAAGTATATAAACGTTTAACTATGGAGACGAATAAGACAACAGAGTTGAGGGTTGGTTGAGAAGTTGAATAAATCAAACTGGTCTAGAAACTTGGACAAGTTGTGCTCTGGCAGCGAGAGCACTTCGTGTACTTAAGAAGAAAGAACAAGAAAAAAAAAATAACGATTACTTTCTTTTTAAGTTGCAGGACAAAGTAAAAAACAAAAAAAAAAAAAAATAAGGGAAAAATAAAAAGGAAAAGTTAGTTATTAGTGTTTGAATAAAAAAAAAAAAAAGATTTTGAGGAAATCATAATTTAAATATTTACACTTTCCATCAAAAGAATTATATTAAGATTAATCGATGAAATATTAGTAGAAAAATATATCGATTTGAGATGTAATCGGAATTTGGGTGAAAGGAAACAGTGGCGTGGTATTTATTCCTTGTCTCATAATAAAACGAAAAGTGGTTGAAATAGAAACACAAGGGACTGTTTCATGATCTAAGGGTTCTCTTTTCGTATTAGCTGTAAAAAGCTTAAAATTTGAAAGTATGCAGAAATTAATGTTTGGATGCAAGCTTAGCCAAATGAAACCAATCATTACTTTCGATTAATTGTACCAGAGCTTCAAATACACCTTAGAAATTACCACGAATGAATGAAAATGAATCAAAAACACATTGGCAATTTTCCAATGGTTTGTGCAGTTTAAAATTTCGTAGAGAAACAATTATATTCCCTCCGTCCCAAATTTGTTGACACATTTGAATATTTTTTTCCTGATTAGAGTTACTGATAATTTTATAATTTTATTTTAATATTTTTCAAAGATTGTAGGTTGTATGTTATCAATCATTAATATTTTTTTTATTTGGCGGAGGTGTATAGTTGATAATATGTAGGTGTTAAACTTTCTGGATTTCCAATGAGCAAGCATCTAATATTATATCAATTATATATTTATTGATGTGCAAGGGCCGACGTTTCGTTCATATATAGGACCAGCCTCGGAGCCAAACCAATGTCAACATATCGCTTGCTGAGAAACATAGGGGTAAAAGTCCGAAATTCAACAATTCGAGAAAAGGCATTTGAAAGTTTTATAAGCATACTTGTATACATTTGCAACAAATGAATAGGCCTGAATCAAAAGCAAATAATGGAAATATAGTTTCGCCACTTTGCCACTCAAAAGAGAAGACGTTTTATTTTAACATTGTTGGGTAGGCTTAACTCAAAAATTGAATTTTCGGACTTCGCCACTATGGTTTTAGTAGGCGATATTGACGCTCCAGTAGGTTATATTGGCAGTTTCAGTATCCATACAGTACATATGCATTCTGATTTGGTTATTAGATCTATTGTGTTAACAATGTCTTTAGCCAATATAACATCTGGGAGTTCAATATGTTGACAATAGCTTGGCCCTGAGGATGGTCCTCTATATGGAAATGAAACGTCAGCCCTGGTACATCAATAAATATATAATTTAAAAAGTTTCACTTTAAAATAATATATGCTGCTTGCTCATTTGAAATCCAGAAATCTTTACAGCAATCATTAATAAAATTCGAATAAAAATAACAGATATAGTAAGAAATACAATAAGGTAATTGAAATATTTAAAAAATTTTTTACACGTAATAGAGATTGTGGTTACATGCTGTGCGGAAGAAGATTTTGGCCGCTATAAATAAAAAGTACAAAAATATTGAAATGAAGCATTTAAATATAGCAATTAATTTGGAAAGGAGGGAGTAAAAAATAATATTTCCATCACATCTACAATTAAATAATTTTCAAAGAAAAGGAGTTTGTCTTTTAGAAAAAAAAACCTACCAAAATATTCTATGGAAAATGATTGCCAAAATAGATTTATTCGCTCCATTATTATCGTTTTATACTTATGAATATTTAATAAAAAAAATTTCGCCAATATAAGCCATAAAAAAAATCAAAATTAATTTTTCTTAAGATTTTTTTAAAATGACTTTCCATAATGTTAAAAATACCATTAAAGTTAGGAAATAAATGGGCCTAAAGTTTTTTTTTTTTTTTTTTAAGTGCCTTAGTATGTTAAAATGTGCAAATTAAGTGACCGGATTATGGATTAACGAGTCAAGTTGGGCATTGATAATGTTCTGTTATTAATATTCAAAACACTGATGTAATCTTGGAAAATACACATTTTAAGATTAATTTCTATTAAGGAAAAAAAAAATGAGGGGAAGGAGAGCGTAAAATTGACATGCAGATGGGATTGGAATTTATAATAATTTGTTTATAAAATAACATCGATACAGAAAGGAGAAATATCGTAAGGAAAGAAAATCAGATGGCTGCTTGTTGCTTGCTTTGGCTGGGAAGAGTATCAAAAAACCAAGACAAATATACAAAAAGATATTGTTTAACAAACATTATTCCAAGCCAGTGATGATTTAGCCTAGAAAAAGTTCGGGAAAATAAATTAAAATATTTATTTTCATTAATATAAAAAAAAAATGAATAATAACTTTGACTTTCCTCTATAATTATATGAATGAAGTGATTGTTAAGATTTTTTTAAATATCCTTGCTCGTAGAAATAAAAAAAGCTCAATGTGTTAGATAAGTAGCTTCCAATCCAGGAGTAGGCGAAGTGAAAAAGGAATAAGTAATATCGAATCTAGATAAAAAAAATATCGAACTTTAATTATCCTAATACCTATTTGTTTTATTTTACAACAAATTGAGGAATTGAATCCATTCACGAACGTACGTGATTTTTTTTATAAAAGCTATCCCTTGCACTAAAAAGTAAGTAATTTATTTAGATACCACATATGATAAAGTATAACCTTGGACAGCCCTGATCTAAAGAAACAAAAGATATTAAACTGAACTTAAAATATAATTAATTTTAAAATATTAATTGTGAGTGTTTACACAATAAATAATGTCGGCATAGAGTTTCATCAATATTTCAAGTTTATTTTGGCTTAATGCTCAATTGTTAATTTGCTCAAAAAATATTTATTAAAATAGGACAAATGCTGTTATTTTATATTAAACTTATTCCATTTCCCCATTATTTTTATTTTTAATGAGATAGAGAAAGAAAGTAATCTCTCAAATAATGTGAGAAAGAAAAATAAAGGCCGCCAGCCTTAGATCGGGTAACTCGTGGTCGCCACCCTCTTACTCATAAGTGGTGAGCCCCTGAGTTTTGGAGATTTTTTTAGAAGAAGAAGAAGAGGATTGATATATTCTAAAATACAATTTTTCATTGCTTCACAAAAATTAAAAGACGAATGTAATATTTAGAAAAGGATTTATCAAATAATTATAAGTTTAAAATACTTTTAAAAGTACTATTAAAAAAAAAAATGCTGCCACTGACAAGAGAATTATATTTAAAAAAAATATAACATTTTTATATGAAATAATGTAAAATTTTCTTATTGGGAGATAGTATTTTTTAAACCCATTTCTGGTACAGAGACCATTTAGGGGTTTTAAATTTTATTTATATATTGTAAATACAAAGTATCGAAGGCTACCGGGGGACAATTCAGAATTTTCGCCACGCTTAGCAACGCTTAACTGCAACGATTGTGGTGACTGATCTCCGTTGCCAGGTCCTCCAGCATGGATGATACTTTTAAAAGAATTTGTAACTTTATCTTAATGGGGTCCGGGAGCGAAGGTGTTACGCATGTTTTTCCCGATAAGAGGGCGTTGTATGTCATAAAAAGTATGCCCAAAATATCAAGTAATTCAAAAATTTGATAAGAGATGTCAGCATGGTAGGTAATAATATTTAATCCATTTGGTTTATTTTCATTGATCTTTTAACAATAAATACTTTATAAATGTTATTATATATTATGTATCTTTTATAAAAGCATAAAAATATATAAATATAGGCCAGATATACGCTAATAGGGAATCGGCTGTTAGACTAGCCTGACATCTATTGCAAGAATGCTACTAACTAATTGAACAGTTGATTTTTAAATAAATCATCTAAGCTTATTTTAAAAATTTCTTAATTAATATGTGATTAATAATAACAATAAATTCATTTTTAAATTTAAAAAAAATTAAAGGTTATTGGGACCGATTGTTTTTTTGTATTTGCTTGATAACAAAACAATTAATTACGATAATTTTTTAATAAGTCATTAAAAAAATTATAGCTCCATGTCCCAATAATCTCTTATGAATTTAATTCATTTAAAAAAAAACCGCATTGAAAAATTCTTTATAATAGCCTAGTTTTTTTTTAAAGTACGTTTAGAACGTCGGTCCTGAACCCCCTTAAGAAATGATACAAAATTTTCTTTTCCCATACTCATAACTCATGACAAAACTAATTATCCCAGAGAAAGATGCACTCACTATATTGTTAGAATAAAATTTATATATGAAAAAGTCACGCTCTTGATGTTAGAAATTGAATTAGATGATAATAATCATAACTATTAGGTTGAGAATAATAATAATAATCTTCTTATATAAATCGATAGGTTAAAATGAGAAAATTATATAATTACTTAAGAGAAGAATAGAATGTGTAGGAGTCTGTCAAAGATGATCGTTTTCGATCATAAATTTCGAAAATAGACTTGGAAAAAAGTGTAGGTGGAGGGAGTAAGCCTGGAGGGGAAAAAGATTCAAAGCCACACGATGTGATTGATGAGAGATGGAATTTTTTATTTTAACGAAGGTCTAGAGAGCAAAGGTGTCAAATTTTAATGGGAATCATTAAAACCTCTTAGGTTAAGACTTCGATGTTTTATTTATTAAAAGCACTAAAATTCAGAAGAGAATTATTAAGACGTGATGGTTAAATTTGAATTTACTAATTCATCTTATTTGGTTTATGTTGAGTAATAAATTCTCATCTGTTTGGACGTGAATTTATTTTAAAATATGGCTGGCCCTAGGACCTATTAGCTGAATATTTTACTTTCTCTTAACCTATATATAGTATATGTTAATATATAGAGAGAAAATATTGGATTCATGTCAAAAAATAAACAAAATCGTCCAAAAAATACTAGTACTTTACTAATGTACGTTTTAAGTTTCCTTTTCGATTTTCTCAAAATTCACTCTAATGATTTTGATTAAAATTCAAAAATCAATTATTTTTTAGATGCTTCGAAAGTCGTTAGAAGACGATTAACCACCGAGTTACTCGAGGCGCCAAGAGATGGCGTTAGTTTTTCCTATAGGAATACAAGGGATTTATTCCATTTCATTTGAAAGATTACAGCTAATTAATTAAGGGTAAAAAATTAATTATTTTTTAACATAATGATTACTAATTTAATTATCTATAAGATATAGAGCGAATTTTTTAAAAATACCTTTTATTTAATGCGATTAATCTAAAAAAAAAAAATTTATTTTTTCGAAAATCAAAAAAAAAAGGGCTTCTATAAGTGGTAGATATTTTAAATAGCTTTAATTTAAAAAAAATTTGAGGTCGATAGCTTCAAAATTGTGGCCGGTGGAAACTCCCAAAATTAGCACCCCGAGACGCGCGCACCTTGATCACAGAAAACTTTATTAAGCAAAAAAGTTTTAAAAGTGGTAAAAATAATATTAATAGGTTTTTAATGTTTGTTTAAAATTATTTTTATGAAAACCTGATTGGTATTCAAATTATTCATACAGTTTTATTTTTATTATATATTTATTTATTTGAATGAAATAGAAAAAAAAACTAATTAAATAAATTATTGAAAATCTAAGTATTATTAAATATCATAAATTTTAATAGGGGATGTAAAAAAAAGATAGCGGCCTTATTACTTGGTGAAGCAAATAATTAGTAATTTTATTATTCTTTTCAAGTTTTTAATTTAATAAATGTAAATAATGAATATATAAATAATAAATGATCTAAAATGTCGGAAGAGAAAAAATTTTTTTATTAATGAGCCTATTTATTAACTTGAGGGGTTATTTAACTTGTCCAATTCCAATTAGAAATTTTGTATTTGTCTATACCAATTCCAAAACAATGATCAAAAAAAAAAAGAAAATAATTAGATATTTTTTCTTCGTTAGAATTTAATAACCTTTGAAATTGTTAAGGAACGAAAATTTTTCAAGGATAGCAGAGTACAAAAAAAAAGTCTCGAATATAGAAACCGAGTAAAAAATCCAAGGTTAGGTTTGTTCACGTTTGATGTTCCTGGTTCGATATCCGATTCTCCATTTTAATTAGTTTTATCGAAAAATAAAAAGAAAAAATAATTAATAGATGTAGAATTTAATGAATAATCATCATGGTTTATTTTTTTTTTGCGATGATATTTTTTTGAACTTAAATTAATGAAAAAAATATAATTAAATTATTAATAATAGTTTTTTAATAGGAATTGTAATTATTATAATTAATTTTAAATTGTGTAATAATAATAAATGAAATTCAATAATAATAATTAAAAGATCTTTAATTAATTTATTCTATATCAAATAAAAAAATTCGC
>JAKCPI010030618.1:0-31348 GCA_023213315.1 Euborellia annulipes
TATTTATTGTTTTGACAAATAATTATATAATTAATTCTTATTAATATATAAATAATAATTTTATTCTAAAATTTATTGTTCTAGATGGATAGTCTTTTAGCTGGAATGATTGGCATATGTATGCCCAAAATTTGTTCACCTAAAGATATTGAAGAACTTCTTGATTTATGGATGAAACTTGCGTCCATGTTATTAAAAGTGAACATAACAATGGACTTTACTGTTACTGAATGTCAAAATTCTGACCCACTTCCGTACACTGCTCCAGATATAATTGCTATGTAAGAATTAGTAAAGTATGCCTAAAATACAATAATTTTCTACAATCCAATTTAAAAATGAATTTTTTATTTTTTTCAGAGTTGTATTGTCTCTTTTCGGACTTTTTTCACTCCTTAGCACTATTTACGATTTAGTAATACCTCAAGATAAACAGAATCTACTTTTAAATTCCTTTTCTTGGTATACAAATGGTCGACGAATTTTAAACACTTCAGAAAATCCGAATTCCATTACCGCCTTACACGGTATTAAATTTCTTAGTATGTGTTGGGTTATTATCGGTCATCGGTCAATGATGGACATAGAAATGCCAGTTACTAACAGAGTCTCATCATTCTACGTGAGTTACAATTGTATTTATTTTTTATTCATTTACAAATGTTGCTGTCTTTTATTTATGGCACATTGTAAAATACATTATTGCCATGAAAAATTTTTTGATAGAAGTCTAAATGATTGTTAACCTAGAGGGTAGACAACCCGAATGACCAATTATTTAATTTCAAAGCAATTATTCCAAAGTTCCTAATGACCTGCTGAGATAGATTTATATCTATCTCTATGGATATAGCCAAATAGGCTCAATTATAATAAAAACTCTTTAAGAGAACCTTTGTTCTGAGGTCAAAATTAAGGAGCATTCCCAAATTTTATATTAACATGTATTTGTGAAGATGCTGTCCGATGAGATTATCAGGATTCGTATTTAATGATGGTCTTTTTCTCAGACGAACTCAGGTTGGAAGGTGAGTGTTTTAATAAATTAATTGATAATTTGTCAAGGTCGTCTGAGAAAAGAAGCTTCATTAAATACGAATTCTGTTTATATTAACAATTTAATTATTTAAATGACATTTATATTTACGGCAGGTCAATCGTACAATTTGGAAGCTATACTAATATTTAAAATCTATTTTTCAGGATCTTTTTAGTTGGAAAAGAATTTATTTGGTCGCTGGAAATTTTGCAGTAGATTCATTTTTTTTGATAGGTGGTGTGTTAGTGGCTTATACTGTGATAAAAGAATTGAAAAAAACCGGAAAAATGTTCAACCCTCTCATAAGTTATCTACACCGATATATCAGGTAAAACTTTTTATTTTCTAATGTGAGAGAAAAAAATTTTTAATTTATAATTATTGCAAATTAGATATTGATATACAAGGGAAAGGGCTAAAAGGGAATAAAAAAATGGTGGAATCAGCTCAAAAATTATATACATGTATATAAATAATGATATTAGCAGGGCGCGGAACGAATTTGAATCAGGGGGAAAAATTTTTTAGGAAAATTAAAATTTTTATGTAAATAGTATAAACAAAAACATCCACTATAAAACTAAAATTTTAAATAAAATCACAATTTAATAAATTAAATTTTAAAAAATTTGCAGGATTTTATCAAAAATTTTTCGAAAAAATGAAAAAAAAATGAATTTTTACTCCTTTAATTTTTTAATTTAGAAGATTTTATTTTAAAAAGTAAAAATATATCATTTTAAAAATAAATGAAAAAAAGAAGAAATGTGGTGGATGGGGGAGGCCAGTGTATGGATATTAGTGTATTCTTTCTTTGACATCTCTGATGGTATGTATTATTAAAATAATAAATAATTTCCAATAATATATTTATTTTAGTTTACGTATAATTAAATTATATCTTAGTAAGCTACATACAACCTGTCATTGGATGTTCAAGAAAGAATTCACTTGTATCGTTATACAAGTAGTGTTATTTCAGTTTAAAGAGTCTAATCAATGGAACAAGTGGGACGAGGATATTGAAAATTAACATTAACGTAAATTGAAGATTAATTTTTTTATTATTTCCATGTTATTCAGATTAACACCTGCTTATGCATTTGTAATTCTTCTAAACGCTGGACTTATTTTGCATTTTTCAAATGGACCAATGTATAGAGGACTAACGAATGGTATAATTGAAGGATGCCAAGAAGAATGGTGGCAAAATATTATTTACCTTAATAATTATTTATATAATAAAACGGTAATTACTTCTAAATAAATAATATGATGCTAATTGTGGATGATTCTAAATTTTAGATTGAATTATGGATAAGAAGTCGTCCATATATTACTTAATGTCTTTTTTGATGATTTTCTAGTTCTCCTCCCCTCCATATCACAGTTAGTCACATACAAACAAACCCTCCTACAAATATTATGTCACAACATAGAACTACCCCCCTCCCCCCCCCTAATAAAATTTCTTATACAAAATTCATATCATTTTACCTTTTTTTTTAGTAAATCTTCCCTCGGGACTTAAATAATCACTCCATTTTTCCCTCCTGTGGAAATCATTCGACTTTTTTTTCAAAAGTTTTTATAAATTCAACTTTGAATTGTTATGTCACACTTAGAGAAACCCCCGGGTCCCTATGTCACAATTAGTAACGTTTTGTCCAGGCCCCTCCCCCCTAACGCGTTACGTAATATGTGGATGACCCCTAAGATGATTAATATGAAAATTAAAAAAAAAATATTTAGAAAGATGCTCGTTGGGGTTCATTGATACCCTGATAAACGATTAGAAATAGTAGCTAATGAGACCATAATCAGACAACTTGCTTCCTTTATTTTATGACCAACAAAATTTTCATGGCTGGTCGGATATGTGAATTCTAATTCGTTTAAGTTCTCCACAAGTTAATTTAGTAGATGTAGTTTTATTTGTTTAAAAATTAATAAATATTTTTCTAGTGCGTTGGTCAATGCTGGTACTTGGGAGTGGATATGCAATTATATATTTTATCACCACTTCTTCTGGTTCCATTTTGGCTTTGGCCCATCAGTGGATTTATTCTAAGTGGAGGTCTCCTTTGTGCTTCTTTTGCTATCATATTTGCCTTAACTTATGTTAATGATCTTCCAGGTGGAATAATGGACAATACGTAAGTATTTCAAATTAATAGTCTAAATGCCGGATTAACATTAGTAGAAAAAATAGTAAGTAGTTACGGGCCTCTTAGTTTTGTTTATGTAATAATATTTTTTTACTATAAAAGTATCGAGGTCATGCCAAGAATTCTTTGTCGAGATTTTTATGAAAATAAACATTAGTGAGTCACCGAGTCCAAACAAGTGAATCCCGTGTCTGTCTGTGTGTGTACAGAGCTGGGGTACTCCGTACTTATAGTACTTAAAAAAACTACTCAGTAAATTTAAGTACTTCCAGTACTTTACTTAAAGTACTTTTAAATTTGATCTACTGGTACTGAAATTTCCAGTTTAAAACAAATACTGGTATTTGAGATTTCCAGTGCTTTTTCGAAAAAAATACTGGTACTGGTTTCCAAATACAAACTGGACTCTTTTTAGAAAAAAGATTGAAGAAGACTTAAATTTATCGATATCATTAAAAAATGAAAACGCAATTGCACATTTTAACACCTGTTTGCAAAAAGCTGCCTGGAATTCAACACCTCTGCCTAAGCCCAAAGAAATAGAAAACTCTTCATCAAAATCGGTTATGAAACAAATAGCTGAAAAACGGAAGACTAGAAAAGCATGGCAAATCACATGTTCTCCTGAAAGCTCCCTTAAAAAGCAAGTTAAATAAATGTACAAAAAAATCTAAAGGAGATACTGCATAAGGAAAAAGAACAAGCTATCCAAATATATCTAGAAAATTTAGACGCTAGAAAAACGACTATTCACTCTGGAGCAACCAAAAAATTGAAACATGCTCAAAACCATATTGCACCAATAAGATCGCATCTAGGCGAATGGGCAAGAAACAACCAACAGAAAACAGAGTTATTTGCAACATATAGACCTATCAGCTTATTACCAATTACTTCGAAAATCTTCGAAAAATTCTTTCTTAAAAAACTCAACCCAATCATTAAGGTGAAAAATCTTATCACTAATTTGGATTCCGACAATGCCATTCAACCCTTGAACAAGTGCACCGTATTACAAACATAATTAATGAAAATTTCGAGAACAAAAGGTACTGTAAAGCTGCATTTCTGAATATAACTAAAAAAAAAAAAAAAAAAAAATTGTATATATGGTGGGGAAGTGAGTTTTTGTTGGGGTAGGTCGAAGGTCCAGTGGCCTGGTGCAATGGCACCCCAGAAAGACTGGAGATCCTGGGCTTTATTTCCGGTGGCCATGTGGCACTTGGCTAAAAAAACGTACTCTCAACCATGTCAAAATAATTTATTAAAAAAAATTTTTTTAATAAAACCACAGGCCTTTTGCTTCGAAAATATGCATATATAATAAAGGATCCGAGCTATCTTAATCAGGCATTAATATTTTAATAAGCTTATAATATGGACCGTTTATTTTATCAGTGGAGTAAGTCCATTTTTTTAAAATGAGATATCTGATAATTATGCTTAAATTAATGTAAATTTTCTATGTATAACTAGCTAGTGGTAAATTTCTTGTAAAAATTCACATGTTTTGTGCAATTTAAAATTGGTCGGTACATAGATTTTTTAATAAACAGATATGTTAACCTTTCATTTTCTCGAAACAATAGAAAATGGACTTACAACACTTTTAAAATAAACGGTCCATATATTAGATGATGATATATTATTAATTCAATCGACTTTTTAGGGTAGAAGTAAATATTTATAAAAAAACGCATGCTCGTTTTGCCCCGTATGTGGTTGGAATTATGATCGGTTACTTTATTTTAAAATCGAAGGAAACAAATGCTAAGTTTAAAAATAAGGTAATATTAATTATTATATTATAAGGTAATTTTATTATATTATCTTTCTCGTACCGTATATATGAAATATATAGAGAGAGAAAGTATTGGTTTCATGTCAAAAATTGATGTCGAGATTTTGATGGATCTTCACGTTTTGAGGTCCCCTGAATCCAAAAAAGTGGTTTTCGCGACATGGTCTGTCTGTCTGTCTGTCTGTCTGTCTGTCTGTCGTGTGTGTGTGTGTGTGTTCAATTTTAAGCATGAAGGAATTGAGCTAGGAGGCTGAAATTTTATATTTAAGTTAAACACCCCCGGGACCGACAAAATAAGCTTTTAATCAAAATCGGCCAAAAAGTACTAGTACTTTACTGATGTACTTTTTCAGTTTTTTTCGATTTTCTCAAAATTCGCTCTAACGATTTTGATTAAAATTCAAAAATCAATTATTTTTTAGATGCTCTTTCAAATGTATATTCTCGTTTTGCCCTCAAAATTGTTTGAAGCACACTTTACTCTTGTGCTTCATAGGAAAGATAGGAGAAATAAATGGTTGCCATGGTAACCGAATTTAAATCTTTTTCTTTTTATTAGATTAAAAATCAATTATTATTTAAACGCCCATTTTTTTTTTTGGAGAAAACATATCTCTCTCTCTCACAAAACTATCTTCTCTCTTTCTACGGTTTTAAATTTTTCTACCTTATCTTCGCATTTGGCCAATGTTAATTTCCTATAGGGATTTGTATGTTAATTTCGATTCAAAAGGGGGTCCCCTTTAGAACTTTTTACGCATTTAAAATTTTTTTTTCCAATTCTTATGAAATTTTGTATTTATTTACGATTCTATATTGTGTATAAAATGTCCAAATATGAGATTAAAATTTTGAAAAATAACCATAGTTTATTTCAAGCAGTCAACATTTAAAATGAAGTTTGAAACTAAGGTGCTATCGGAAACTAAATATATCTCGAAAAAAATCTGGTGTGACCAGCACATGCAATTTCTCTTACCGAAGGGTAAGAGAAAGTTGTGTGCCACACACCAATTTTTTAATTAACAATTAATATTTTTATTTCTGGCCAAATGGTTTTTAACCAGAGCCAAAAATAAAAAAAAAATAAATATTTTTATTTATAAATAACCTTGCTAAATATGCTGGCCTTGTATACCAGGGGACGCGGGTTCGGATCCCCAGGCAGTCTGATGATTTTATTTTCGCCATTTGGTATCCAAATGAGAATACCTTGGACCCCCAATAGATATTATTATATATAACGGTTATCGTTTAAAGTCTTATATGGCCTAAGTTGCCGAAAATACTGTATCTATGTGTGTGAGTGTGAGTGTGAATGCGAAAAAAGTGTGAGTGTTAAAAAAAAAAGCTTTTCTCTTATTACTAAATGAACACAGCCGAAAACGGCATTCATAATAGCAGCGGTGTATAATTGGTTGCGTTAGTTAATTTTGCAGGCTGAATAAACCAATGGCCTAAAGCAGTTCTCCTCAAACTTTTTAGGCGCGGACTGGTCAACATTTGATAATATTTCCTCGGCTTGCTGAGGGATATTTTAGATAGATTGTTTAGATTTAATAATTTTAATTTAATTATATTAAAATGCTTGCAAAATAAAATTCAGTTAGGCCTACACCAAAAAAAGAAAGTGGCACAAATCCAAGAGAAATACACCACAGTAAATAAAATGGAAATAATTTAATGTTACTTGGGTAGCCAGGTACCATTTGATCAATGGACCGGTCGTTGAGGACCACTGAACTAAAGAGTAAACTTTTAAACAAGAGAAGAAAATTTCAGGGTCCATATAGGAATTTTTACGATATCTGTTATTTGTAAATATATCTATTGGGGATCCAGGCCCTCTTGTTGAAGCCATTTGGGATCCAAAATGTAAACCAGTTAGTATCCAAATACCTTAAATAAAATCATCAGACTGTCTGGGGTCCGTACCCGGGACCCATGGTATAGAAGGCCGGCACTCTAGCAAGTACACCAAGGCCAGAGGCAAAAAATAGTGGAAAAAGTAACTGAAATGATTTATACTTTAACGATTGTTATTATTGGTAATAAAAGCCCTTAATCGTGGTTTATTTAAATTTATTATAGTAATTAATACAAATTAATCGGTTAGCAAGATAAATTACGACTTTTCGGCCAGTATTTCTGCAGCTACATAAAATGATTAATGTCTTTGATTTCCTTTAAAAATAATTTAATTATTTAAATTAATTTTAAAAAACTATTATAATCTTAATGATTATTTTCGTATCTATATTAATTTTTCAGATTGTTTTGCTGTCGATCTGGTGTGCTGATATAGCCTTAATAATCGGTTTAGTTCTAGCTAATCGTCCATTTTTTCGATTAGATTATCAATCAACGATAATCGAAAGGTCATTTTTTAATAGTTTACATCGATTTGGTTGGTCAATTGCTCTTGGATGGATTATTTACGCCTGTGCCATCGGCCAAGGAGGTAAATCGCAAAATAAATGTATTTAAAATGATGAAGGGAGAGAGGATGTCAGCCAAAAAAGGAGCCTCTATCGAATAAAAATCTCCAATTAGAAGACGTTTCGGGTTTAATTAGATAAATCCATCATCAGTTCTTTAGAGATTATTGGCAATCTCAAGGTGTACACCATTGAGTTGCATATATATATATACGTATATACATATATACATTTGAGACTTGGCCGTGTTGACTGATGAGCATCTAACAACTTATATGCAAATTTTGTATTTTTATATAATTTTGTATATGTTTATATATAACAACTCTATCTGCAACTCAATGGTGTACACCTTGAGATTGCCAATAATCTCTAAAGAACTGATGATGGATTTATCTAATTAAACCCGAAACATCTTCTAATTGGAGATTTTTATTCGATAGAGGCTCCTTTTTTGGCTGACATCCTCTCTCAACATAAATGTATTTAATTAATCACAAGAAGTCATAAGACAATATTTATTTATTTTTTTTTTTTTAGGTTTCATAAATACGTTTTTATCTTGGAAGGGATTTATTCCATTTTCCAGATTATCATATGCTATGTATTTAATACATATAAACGTTATCTATATTTCAGCACTTTCGTTTCAAACAATAAGTCCATATTTAGATAATAAAACGGTAATTGCATATTTTAAATAACATTCATTTAATTATTTAGAAAAATTTTAATAAAGCTGGAATAGTCAGGGTAAATAAATCAACTCCTCCTGTTACCTATTGAATAAACAATTTGGTTAATAAAAAGTTGCGATGTGAATTCAGCCCCTGGGCTTGTTGTAGTTGGCGGCGCGCCTGCCTTGTATACTAAGGTTCGAGGGTTCGGATCCCAGGCAGTCCGATGATTTTATTTAAGCTATTTGGATACCAAATGGTCTAAATAAAAATGTCTGGAGCCCCAATAGATATATTAATAATTAACGGTTATCGTAAAATCTTAAATGGCCTAAGTTGCCGAAAAGACTGTGTGAATGTATGTCTGAGAATGGGAAAAAAGTGTGAGTGTTAAAAAAAAGGTAAATTCAAAAGTAAGATGTTTAAAAAAAAAAAAAAAAAATTTACAAATTATTTGCCATTCCTAACTCAAAAAAGTTAAAAAAAAAATTAAATCCTTATTTTTGTTTCAGATACCAAGTACCATTAGTGATATTATGTTATCAGCCTTTTTCGGGATGATTCTTTCTTTGCTTTTCGAATCGCCTATAATTAATATTGAAAAAATAATATTTGGCCGGAAGAAAAAGCCAGGTAAAAGTAAGCTAAAAAATAACCTAATAATTAGTTTTAATTAATTATAATTAATGAAAATACGAATTTATTTCAGATCATAGAAAAACAGAAAAGAAGAAAAATGGAATAGAAAATAAAGGATTTGAAAATAATGATGTATAACTTATTAAATTCTTTAGGCCCCCGGGTGTGGCGTAGAAGGTAGCGTGCCTACCTCCTATACCAAACGTCGCGGGTTCGAACCCAGGCAGTCCGATGATTTTATTTAAGCCATTTGGATACCAGATGGCTTAAATAGAAATGCCTCAACCCACAATAGATAATATATATTACAACGGTTATCGTCTAAAGTCTTAAATGGCCTGAGTTGCCGAAAAGACTGTGTGAATGTGTGTGTGAGTGTGAGTGTGAATGAGGAAAAAGTGTGAATGTTAAAAAAAAAAAAAAAATTCTTTAGAAAATTATACTAATTTCTCATAAATACTCTACTTATGTACAATAATATTACGTATGTTTATTTAATAAATGAATGTGAAAAATTAATTTATAATATTGATAAATAGGAGAAAAGACCAGCGCCTCTTTATCCACCATATAGTGGGTACACTATTTATTTGCAAATATTTCGGGTTCCAAAACGCCACCCATCATCAGTGCAGAAGAAAGTTTTGGTGGTGGATATTGTCTATATTTTCTGCCATTTTCGTATTAATGTTAAATGTCAAATTTTTTTTTTTTTTTTTTTTTTTTTATAAAAAACACTCACACTTTTTTCTCATTCACACTCACACTCACACACACATTCACACAGTCTTTTAGGCAACTTAGGCCATATAAGACTTTTTACGATATCCGTTATTAAATAATTTATCTATTAGGGGTCCAGGCATTCTTATTTAAGCCATTTGGTATCCAATTGGCTTAAATAAAATCATCGGACTGCCTGGGGTCCGAACCCGCGACGTTTGGTATATGAGGTTAACACGCTAACCTCTACGCCATGCCCCGAGGGCTAGGCAAATTTTCTTGGTATAGTAATTGGGAGGCAAAAATATAGAGGACATCCACCACCAAAACTATTTTCTGCTCTGATGATGGGTGGCGTTTTGCAACCCGAAATAATTGCAAATAAATAGTGTACCCACTATATGGTGGATAAAGAGGCGCTGGTCTTTTCTCCTAATCATCAATTTCAACATCCAGCTCAAACAACCAAAGATTACTAATTTATAATATTTTTATAAAATAAATAAATAATATAAAAAGCGTATTTACTTTACTTTATTTACGTTAATTTTAAATTAGTAGCAAAAACGAACTCAAGGATATTTTCGTCTGAAAAGTTCTATAACTTTTGTGGTATTAATTGTTAAAGTAACGATTGCTCCCATAGGAAATATATGAGAACATTTTTAAAGTAACAAAAGAAAAAATCTGGTGTGACTGGTCGCACAGCACCCAACTTTATCTTACCCTTCGGCAAGAGAAAGTTGTGTACTGTGCTTGCCACACCAGATTATTTGTGTAGATATATTTAGTTTCCCTTAGCACTTAAGTTCCAAACTTGACAGCGCGAAGCATAGAGGGCGCTGAGCTACGAATGCTTCCACAACAGTAAAGTGTACTTAAAACACTTTTCACGAAAAATTTTACTGATATACTTTTTAAAAAGCATAAAAAAAAAATGGTTGATTTATGAATTTTAATCAAAATTGTTGGAGTTATTTTTAAGAAAATCGAAAAAACCTGAAAAACCTGAAAAACTACCTCAGTAAAGTACTAGTACTTTTTGGCAGATTTTGATTAACAGCTTATTTTCCCACTCCAGGGGGGTGTCTAACTTAAAGATAAAATTCCAACCTCGTACCTCAATTCCTTTAAGCTTAAAATTGAATACAGACAGACACACCATGTCGCGAAAACCACTTTTTTGGATTCAGAGGACCTCAAAACGTGTATCTCCATCAAAATCTCGACATCGAATTATTGACATGAATCCAATACTTTCTCTTTCTATATATATTAACATATATATATAGATGTACGAGAAAGTAAAAAGACAGATAAAGACAATAGGAAATTATGAAAAATAGTACAGTGAGGGTCAATATTAAGCCCCACCCATGCGTTTTCTTCTTGTGATTATTTCATTGTCTTTATAAAAGAAAATGAAAATCTTTGTTGGAAATTTTCTAGATTTGAACCATGAAAGTTTCCATTAAAAAATATACAATATTTTTTTTTAAAACAATGAAATAATCACAAGTAGAAAACTCATGGGTGGGACTTAATATTGTCCTTCACTGTACATGGCACTGCCCAGCGTATTTTATAACATACGGTCATGTGTGGCAAAGTTTGGTAGACTTTGTGTAATATTTAGAATAAAAATAAGTATTGGATAAAAAAGTACACGTATTTATGAGTATAAATCAATCAAATAAAATAAAATATTATAAAAAGGGTTATCAGAAAAAAAATAAATACTTACGAAGTTGCCATGTCAAAAAAAAGAAGAGGGATAGTTCAAATTCAAGGGTTTATTATAAAAAAAGGAAAGGGTTTATCAATCGAAAAAGGGTTTATGAAAAAAGAAAAATATTCATTGTAAAAAGAAACTATTAAATAGTAAATATTGAAAAAAATTAGAGTTTAAAATGGACCATAAATAAAAAAATTACATTGCTTATTCTATAAAATACGGTGGGCATTAATGGGTTAACCAAGCTGGCTACAAAATCATAGATAATTTTTTTTTTATTAAACAATTATATACGCATATGGAGATGATTACTAATAAGTATTAATAAAATAATGAGGTAGCGTAGATTTTGCCAAATATTAGATAAGTAGCTAATCTTATCACTTCACAGCTTAAAGGTCTTGTTTCTTCCGATGAATAAACTTTCAAAGATCAAGTTTTTTCTGCAAAAAAAGATTGAGAAAAAAAAAGAGTTGAAGGGCTTAGTGGGAGAAAGTCATAAGCCACATAACATTAGTTTCGAGATATTGACACAAGTGTGACTCACATCTGTAACTCAGCCACTTAATTTATAATAGCTTTGTTTATAAAATAAAATATTTATTAATTCATACACCCGAAAAAATAAGGTTATGCCGCAGGGAGTTGAACCACGGATCCTCCGATTGGTACTCAGAGTGCCCTAACCACTAGACCACATTATATATAATTTCTTATTTATTTGTTTATTATTTTATTTATTTGAAATTCCTATCGGGATCCCCGTTTATTTGCCCGAGGTGCTTTCGTGTACGAAGACACACACCTCAAACCCAACCGGCCTCTGGCCGTAGCCATCTACCGGCACCCCGTGAAGTTACATCATTTCCTGTCTCTAACTCCTCCTCCTGCTCTCGTCTCTAGCTAGTGAACTAATCCTTATTTCTGGTTCCAACCGGCACCTTATATCCAGCCTCTTCTATGCTATGGAGGATGTCCTAGTTGAGGAGGGGCTCCCTCAGCACCGGCGAGTAGCCTACTCCTTTCGAAGAATGCATCACTCAAAGGGAATTTTCTTTACGTCCCTTCCACAGGACGGGATGTCACAGCAACTCCCTCTCCTCGTAGAGTTGCCTGGGAGCTATTGTGGTGAGATCCTATATTCCAATCCAAGGGTTTCTGGAGTTTATTAATCGCGATTGATTTTATATAGTCAATTAGCCGCAAGAGTTCGCCTTCGGCGAACCCTAGCACAGGGGGCTTCGCCCCTGGACTCCCAAGCTCGCCTACCGGCGAGCTTTGCTCGCCTTCGGCGAGCAAATTGCCCGCCTTCGGCGGGCAAATTTGGTACATGCGAGCATGTTTCTTGGACGGCCATCGTTGAAAACCTGAAATTCACGGACCTTAAACGTTCTTAACTCGTGGTCAATTCTCAATGCTTCGATTCTTCTTTACCGCAAAAACAAATTGATATCTCAACACTTTAAAAACTGAATATAAAAAAAAACTCCAAAATGAGAATTTAATGCTCTTAAAAATAGAATTTCGAAAAAGCTTAGGAAATCACGCTAAGGTAATAAACGTAATTTGCAAATTATAAAATGATATGAATTTATTACTATCACAAAGATAAGTAGTAACTAAATAATTTATTTCTTTATTTATTGTGTTAAATAAAGGGCCAATTACAGAAATAGTAAATAGCTGTAAAGTACTTTCTTAAAAAAGCGCTCTTTTGTAATACAGGATCATTTTGTAAGCAGTGGCGTAACCAGGGGGGGGGGGCGAGGGGGGCTCGAGCCCCCCCGCCCCAGGCGCATCGAGCCCTTGGCGCCCCTCGGAACCGGCATAGGCGCCCTACGGCCTCTAAGATATAGCCCAGCGAATGTGATTTTATCATATTCTTTTCATCGATTGTCTTAAAAAACTGATTGTTTTCTTTTAAAATTATATTACAACTTGAATTCTACTATTTTAAATGAATTTAATTTCAAAAATAATAAATAACGTATATAGAGGCTGTATAATTAAAATTTTTTTTATTTTGCAATATATAAGCCTTAATTTGATGTTTTATGGCTGTGGAGATTTACTCAGGATTCGTATAAGCCTTAATATTTAATTTTTTGAAATTCAAAATTTTTTTAAGCATGAAGGAATTGAGCTATGCGACTGAAATGTTATATTTAAGTTAAACACCCCCCGGGACCGTGAAAATAAGCTTTTAATCAAAATCGGCAAAAAAGTACTAGTATTTTACTGATGTAGTTTTTCAGTTTTTTTTTCGATTTTCTCAAAATGAAAGGGCTTTTACCATTCTTCAGGCCCGCCCTAGCCCGCCCGGAATTTTTTCAAATCCGCCCATTCCCGCCCGAGATTTAGTGAATGAATGAACGAATGTCTAGCAATTTTTAAATAAAATTTCATTTGCATGCCCGTCGAAATAAAATACTCAATTTTAAAAAGTTTTTATTCTTTGATATTTTCCCGAAAACTGAATAGTTTTTGAAATAATCACAGAAGAAAACGACATTTTTCGTAAAAGCAAACAAAAATCAAAACAAAATCATACAGGTGTCATTAAAAAACATGTAAACAAATTCGCTGAGAAAATTACTGGATGCAAGAAATTTGCCCGCCTTCGGCGGGCAATTGCTCGCCGAAGGCGAGCAAGGGGGTCCAGGGGGCGGAGCCCCCTGGAAAAATCGGCGCCCTAGTTGAGCTTCGCCCCCCCGCCCTCAAAGGCTGGTTACGCCGCTGTTTGTAAGGCGTATTTGGATCATACCAGCTATAATGTCTATATTCTGCCCACATTTAACCGTACCAGAAAAATTATTTTCATTCCTACATATATGGACTGCATTTTCGCTTCTTCGGCAAATATTTATTCAGTAATGTTAAACCCAAAAAAGCATGTTCATTAGGATGGTTGTAAGGTATAAGGGGAGAAAATTGTTTTGGCTGTATTTTCGGCGGGAACCTCTTAAAAGTTGACAATTGGTGTAAAAAGTAGATTGAGAAAGTTTGAGCTCGATCGGATAACGATAAGACCTGCTTCATCGGCCCTAAAGTTCATCAATTCCCCTAAATTTGACTATTGACATCTGTAACTCCTAGAACGTTAGTCCAACAAAAAAAGTTTATCAGTAATTTTTTGAAGAGCATTAAATTATTAAGAAAAAGTCATTTAACATTCTTTAGTAAAACCAACGGTTTTCATGGTATGGGCAAAAAATCGAATATGGTTAAGAGGCACATCACATAGAAATATAAGAATAAAAAATTCGGGGGGGGGAGGCATTACACAAAAAACTTTAAACCACTTGAAAGATATTTAAAAAAATCTGGTGTGACTGGCGCACAGCACACAACTTTCTCTTACCTTCGGTAATCGAAAGTTGTGTTCTGTGCTTGTCACACCAGATTTTTCGTGTCGACATATATTTAGTTCCCGACAGTACGGAACAATTGTATTCACTATGTAAAATCTATAAGTATGGGAAAATATTTATATTTTGTTACCATGGGAACCATTTCTCCTATCTTTTTTATGAAATACAAGAGTAAAGTGGTCTTCAGAAGATTTCAATCGCAAAATGAGAATATACATTTTAAAGAGCATCTAAAAAATAATTGATTTATGAATTTTAAAAAAAATCGTTGGAGCAAATTTTGAGAAAATCAAAAAAAACTGAAAAAGTACATCAGTAAAGTACTAGTACTCTTTGGCCGATTTTGTTCAAAAGCTTCGTGTCACGTCCCATGGGGGTGCCTAACTTAAATATAAAATTTCAACCTTCTAGCTCTTTTCGTTATTGAGATATTTTGTTCACAGACAGACACACAGACACACAGACAGACAGACAGACCATGTCGCGAAAACCACTTTTTTGGATTCAGGGGACCTCAAAACGTGAAGATCCATCAAAATCTAGACATCGAATTTTTGACATGAATCCAATACTTTCTCTCTATATATTTCATATATAGGGTAAGAGAAAGTAAAAAAGAATGTTCATATTTGAAGTAATAGAAGAACAAAAAATTCGGGGAGGGGGGGGTAAAAAAAATTTAAAACATCTTGAAAGATATTTATTCAAGAATTTTAAATCCAAAAAATCATGTTCATATTTGAAGAAATAGAAGAATTTAAAATTCGGGGGGAGGGGGGGGGGGTGTTCACACCAAAATTCGTAGAGGTGTTCACAAAAAATAAAAAAAAAAAACTTTAAACCACTTGAAAGATATTTACTAAAGAATTTTAAATCCAAAAAAATCTGGTGTGACTGGCGCACAGCACACAACTTTCTCTTACCTTCGGTAATCGAATGTTGTGTACTGTGCTTGTCACACCAGATTTTTTGTGTCGACATGTATTTAGTTTCCGACAATAGGGTACATTCGATTTTCAAGATGTAAAATTTATAAGTATGGCAAAATATTTATATGTTGTTACCATGGCAACCATTTCCCCTATCTTCTCTATGGAGAACAAGAGTAAAGTGGTCTTCAGAAGATTTCAATCACAAAATGAGAATATCCATTTTAAAGAGAATCTAAAAAATAATTGATTTTTGAATTTTAAAAAAAATCGTTGGAGCAAATTTTGAGAAAATCGAAAAAAACTGAAAAAGTGCATCAGTAAAGTACTAGTACTCTTTGGTCGATTTTGTTCAAAAGCTTCGTGTGACGTCCCATGGGGGACTTCCTGGCTCTTTTCGTTCTTGAGATATTTTGTTCACAGACACACAGACACACACACAGACAGACAGACCATGTCGCGAAAACCACTTTTTTGGATTCAGGGGACCTCAAAACGTGAAGATCCATCAAAATCTAGACATCGAATTTTTGACATGAATCCAATACTTTCTCTCTAAAAAAACTTTAAACCACTTGAAAGATATTTACTCAAGACTTTTAAATCCAAAAAAGCATGTTCATATTTGAAGAAATAGAAGAATTTTAAATTCGGGGGTGGGGGGGCTAAAAAAAAAACTTTAAACCACTTGAAAGATATTTACTCAAGAATTTTAAATCCAAAAAAGCATGTTCATTAGGGTGTCCCTTATATGGGCAAAAAAAATTTTTTTTAAATACCGGAACGCATACCCTCTAATTTTTTTCAAGCTACTAAGCCTTACTTATATATGAAATTTTATTCACCTACGTTGACGTTAACCCGTGCCGACCTGCCCGCAAAGTTTTTGAAAATAGTCGTTTTTGAGTATCTCTTGATATATACCTAGATTATCGCAATTGAGTAAGTATTAGGTAGACAATTAAGTAAAAACAAATTCTTCCTTAAATGAATACTTCGAAAGCCTTCTAGGGGTTTTTTGAAATTCAGGGCTTAAGGGCCCAAAATCGCCATTTTGGAAAAAAATGCATTTTTTTAATTAAATTTTTGACTTTCTTTAATTACGTTTAAACGATATGAGATATCAAATTAATTCCTTCGGTATATTCTTCCTTAAAAGAACACCTCAAAAGCCCTTTAGGGGTTTTTTGAAATTCAGACCTTAAGGGCCCAAAATCGCCACTTTGGAAAAAAATGCATTTTTTAATTATATTTTTGACTTTCTTTAATTACGTTTAAACGAGATGAGATATCAATTAGCTCTCTTCGCTAAAAGTTTCTTTAAATAAATATCTCGAAAAGGTTTTCAGGGTTTTTTGAAATTTGGATCCTAAACCTGTATTATGGATAAAGTTTCTACCGTAGGCTCTAGTTGAAATATTTTGAAAATTAAAATATGAAAATAAAACACTCGGTTATTGGTTCCAGGTTATTTATTAATTATAAATCAACACTAATTAAGTATTTTGGCACTAATATTTATATTTAATAGTGGAAGATCATAATTATTTTTTTTTAAACTTTGAGCCGCTTGGGGCACCTCAAGATATGCTCGTATTAAGAAATAAAAATAGGGGGTAAATAGTCACATTATGGAACAACTTTTCCAGGGTAGCCCGTTTTGAAATTCGAAAAAAAAAAAAAAAAAAAATTTCGCTCCACCCTATTAGTCATTTCCCGAGACGCCGCCCGTCAGGGCCTAGCGGAGGTTGGTTTGCCGAAGGCAACCCTACCGTCGCTAGTTTCTTTCTATATTTCATTAAAAGCGATATTTTGGCGACGACAGCAAGGCATCATGAGACATAAAAAATTATTTTTGAAACATTCTTTTTAACTCACCACTCTCTTCTCAGGAATGTCCCTCTTTTTCGTTATATTATAAATCCACTGAAGAAGGAGTGCCAATAAGCCTCCGAAACATTTGGAAATATTACCTTATGTTTAATAAAAAATTGCTGAATTACCAAACAAACAGAGTACAACTGACAAATAGAGCGGGGGCGCGCAACTCTATCCGCACAGCTTGTATGGCCATGTTTCGGAGCTAGTCGGCACGGGTTGCAGTGCCCCAAATATGCTAAAATTTTATTTGTGAGTATTTTAGGGGCAAATGAAAAAAACTAGGCCCTATGCGTTCCAAAATAAATACTTTGAAAAATAAGGGACACCCTAATGTTCATATTTGAAGAAATAGAAGAATTTTAAATTCGGGGGGGGGGGGAACTTTAAACCATTTGAAAGATATTTACTCAAGAATTTTAAATCCAAAAAAGCATGTTCATATTTGAAGAAATAGAAGAATTAAAAATTCGGGGGGGGGGGGGGCTAAAAAAAAAACTTTAAACCACTTGAAAGATATTTACTCAAGACTTTTAAATCCAAAAAAGCATGTTCATATTTGAAGAAATAGAAGAATTTAAAATTCGGGGGGGGGGGCTAAAACAAAAAAAACTTTAAACCACTTGAAAGAGATTTACTCAAGACTTTTAAATCCAAAAAAGCATGTTCATATTTGAAGAAATAGAAGAATTAAAAATTCGGGGGGGGGGGGCTAAAAAAAAAAAAACTTTAAACCACTTGAAAGATATTTACTCAAGACTCTTAAATCCAAAAAGCATGTTCATATTTGAAGAAATAGAAGAATTAAAAATTCGGGGGGGGGGGGGCTAAAACAAAAAAAACTTTAAACCACTTGAAAGAGATTTACTCAAGACTTTTAAATCCAAAAAAGCATGTTCATATTTGAAGAAATAGAAGAATTAAAAATTCAGGGGGGGGGGGCTAAAAAAAAAACTTTAAACCACTTGAAAGATATTTACTCAAGACTTTTAAATCCAAAAAAGCATGTTCATATTTGAAGAAATAGAAGAATTAAAAATTCGGGGGGGGGGGGCTAAAAAAAAAAATACTTTAAACCACTTGAAAGATATTTACTCAAGACTTTTAAATCCAAAAAACATGTTCATATTTGAAGAAATAGAAGAATTTTAAATTCGGGGGGGGGGGGGCTAAAAAAAAAAAAACTTTAAACCACTTGAAAGATATTCATTCAAGAATTTTAAATCCAAAAAAAGCATGTTAATATTTAAAGAAATAGAAGAATTAAAAATTTCGGGGGGGGGGGCTGCCGATTTTCAAAAAACTCTGAAACAACGAATTTAGATTTTTATCTAAAGAAGGTTTTAGCGAAGAAACCAAATTGATATCTTTTTTGGTTTAGAAATTATTGTAAAGTCAAAATTTTTTCCCTAAATTGGCGATTTGGGGTACTTAGGGGCCGAATTTCAAAAAACCCTGAAACAACGAATTTAGATTTTTATCTAAGGAAGGTTTTAGTGAAAAAACCAAATCGATATCTCTTCTGGTTTAGAAATTAATGTAGATCAAAATTTTACCCTTAAATATATTGTTTTTCCCTAAATTGGCGATTTGGGGTACTTAGGGGCCGAATTTAAAAAAACCCTGAAACACCCAATTTAGATTTTTATCTAAAGAAGGTTTTAGCGAAGAAACCAAATCGATATCTTTTTTGGTTTAGAAATTATTGTAAAGTCAAAATTTTACCCATAAATGACCATTTGGGGCCCTTAAAATGGGAATTTCGAAAAATGGCTTCTTAAATGACGCCAAGGGCCCAAATGTAATCTACATGCCAAATTACAGCTTTCTAGGCCATACAGTTTAGGCTGTGCGATGATTGTGTTTTGTCTGGTTTAGAAATTAATAAAAAAAGTCAAAATTTCACACATAAATGACCATTTGGGGCCCTTAAAATTGGAATTTTGAAAAATGGCTTCTTAAATGACGCCTAGGGCCCAAATGTAATCTACATGCCAAATTTCAACTTTCTAGGCCTTACAGTTTAGGCTGTGCGATGATTGTAAGTCAGCCAATCAGTGAGTTCTCTCTTTATATATATAGAGATTAGAGTTTTTCTTTCTGCACAAATTTAGTCTGATCTGATTAGTCATTCGTTGTCACGTCAAAATTTGAGGGTGAATACAGTTTTATTTATCAAAAAAGAGACAATATTAGAGTATGAATAGGTTCATAATATTAAAATTGATATTTTCTCTTTCGTCTTCTAGTAATTTAAAATATTGTAGACTGAATACACTTATTTAAAGAAAACACAGTATTTGAGAAAGAATACATACGTAGGATTTAAGTAAACTTAAAAAAAATTCCATAGAAATATATGTATTATTCGGGTTGTGAAATCATATGCTTTTTACTTTCTCTTACCTCTATATATGTTAATATATTGAGGAAGTATGGGTTTCATTTAAAAAATTCGATGTTGATGGATATAAATTATATTTTGAGGTCCCCTGATTCCAAAAAAGTGGTTTGCGCAACATGGCCTGTCAGTGCGTCTGTCTTTCCTATGTTTATAAATTTTATATCTTGAACGGAAACTAAATACATGTATATGCCGACACAAAAAATCTGGTGCAACCAGTTACACCAGATTTTTTTAAAGATATATCAAGACAAAATCTCGACAATTAATTTTGTCTTCATCAAGTCCTTCGCATGTCAATCATTTAATACAAAAAGACATTATGAGATCTCTATCAATCATACTATGTCTAGAGAATATTGTACTAATGAAATGTGAACTCGATATGTGAATAAACCACTAATATTAAAAACGGGTCCAGTAGGCACATATTTTGCATTTTTTTTATTCTGGCCCTTTGGCATACCGTCATTGAGCTAAGGGTCGTTGCAAAATATATTTTTAAAAAATTAGTATAACCAAAAAAATGTAAATACAATAATACCACAATATAAATACAATTATAAACCAATTACAAAACAATACGTATAATTTACAAAGAACAGTATAATTTTTTTTTTTTTTTTACTTTTCCCATTCACACTAATATTCACACACCCATACACACGGTCTTTTCGGCAACTTATCCCATATAAGATTTTATACGATAACCGTTTGGTATCCAAATGGCTTAAATAAAATCATTGGAGTTTTATTGTTTTTAATAACAAATCTAAGTACTCTAATTATAAGTGAGTAATCTCTCGACTAGACATTATTATCTGATTATTATCAAAAATCTGGACCTTAAGAGTTTTTTTATATAAAATTTTTATCGAAAAATCAATTTCTTATCTTTATTTACTTTCCTTTTTGATATATAAAGGAAAAAGACTAACTAATTATTTTTAATACATTTCAAATATGATATTACTTATTATAATTTTAATACCATTATCAATTGCATCTATTGATGCATTTCAAATAGACACTCATTTCAAAGAATTCGAAAAAAATTATGCGCAATTTTATAAATTATTTGAAAAAATCCCGGAACTTGCAAACTTTTATGATAATGATTTACTAAATGTATATTCAGAAGGGATAAATGCCTCTGTTGAATGCAAACGACAAGGTGGAAAATTTATTACGTCCTTTTTAAGCGAAGAATGGGCATTAACAAGTATGTATATAATTCTAATGGAATAATCCACTAATCTGTTAATAAATTCGGGTTTAATAAGGTTCTTATATCAGGTTCTTAGATCATTATATAATAAATAGATCTAATTATTTTTTTATTTTTCAGTGTTTGATTCTTGGGGTAAAATACCGATTGGAATGTTGGATGGCAATTTTGCAAGTTTGGGATATTTCGACGAATGTCTTAGAATAAATGATAACATCACATTTGTAGAAACTCTAAATGCAACATTAGAAACACAATTTTGTCTTGCCAATTTCCCAAGTCCAATCCCAACAGGAAATGTTATGGTAAATATTTTTATAATTAAGCGGTCGATATATAAAAAAGTAAAATTAAAAATATTTGTAGTTTTAACAAATGATTATAGAATTATTATTATTAAGGTGTGCGTCTCGGGGTGCTAATTTTGGAAGATTCCAGCGGCCACAATTTTGAAGCTATCGACCTCGAATTTTTTTTTAATTAAAGCTATCAGTATTTAAAATATCTACAACTTATAGAAGCCCTTTTTTTGATTTTCGAAAAAATAAAATTTTTTTAGATTAAACGCATTAAATAAAAGATATTTTTAAAAAATCCGCTCCCTATATCTTATAGATAATTAAATTAGTAATCATTGTGTTAAAAAATAATTAATTTTTTACCGTTAATTAATTAACTGGAACTTTCCAATGATATGGATTAAATCCCTTGTATCCCTATGGGAAAAACTAACGCCATCTCTTGCCGCCTAGAGTAACTCGATACTGAATCGTGTTCTAACGGTTTTTCGAGACGCGCACCTTAAATAAATAATAATTTCATTCTAAAATTTATTGTTCTAGATGGATAGTCTTTTAGCTGGGATGATTGGCATATGTATGCCCAAAATTTGTTCACCTAAAGATATTGAAGAACTTCTTGATTTATGGATGAAACTTGCGTCCATGTTATTAAAAGTGAACATAACAATGGACTTTACTGTTACGGAATGTCAAAATTCTGACCCACTTCCTTACACTGCTCCAGATATAATTGCTATGTAAGAATTAATAAACTAGGCCTAAAATACAATAATTTTCTACAATCCAATTTAAAAATGAATTTTTTATTTTTTTCAGAGTTGTATTGTCTCTTTTCGGACTTTTTTCTCTCCTTAGTACTATTTACGATTTAGTAATACCTCAAGATAAACAGAATCTACTTTTAAATTCTTTTTCTTGGTATACAAATGGTCGACGAATTTTAAACACTTCAGAGAATCCGAACTCCATTACCGCCTTACACGGTATTAAATTTCTTAGTATGTGTTGGGTTATTATCGGTCATCGAGCAATGATGGACATTGAAATGCCAGTTACTAACAGAGTCTCATCATTCTATGTGAGTTAACAATTTTATTTATTTTTTATTCATTTACAAATATGCCGTCTTTTATGGCACACTGTAAAATGCCTTATTGCCAGGAGAAATTTTTTTGTTAGAAATCTAAATGATTGTTAACCTGGAGGGTAGGCAACCCGAATGACCAATTAATTTTTAAAGCAATTATTCCAAAGTTCTTTAATAACTTGCTGAAATAGAAATAGGCTATGGAAATAGCCTAGTAGGCTCAATTATAACAAAAAACTTTCTAAGAGAATCTTTGTCAAAATCAAGGAGCATTCCCAAATTTTATATTAACATCTATTGTGAAGATGCTGGTCCGGTGAGATTATCAGGATTCGTATTTAATGATGGTCTTTTTCTAGGTCGAACTCAGGATGAAAGGTGAGTGTTTTAAAAAATTAATTGATAATTTGTCAAGTTCGTCTGAGAAAAGGAGCTTCAAAAAATACGAATTCTGTTTATATTAACAATTTAATTATTTAAATGGCATTTATATTTACGGCAGGTCAACCGTACAATTTAGAAGCTATACTAATATTTAAAATCTATTTTTCAGGATCTTTTTAGTTGGAATAGAATTTATTTGGTGGCTGGAAATTATGCAGTAGATTCATTTTTTTTGGTAGGAGGTGTGTTAGTGGCTTACACTTTGATAAGAGAATTGAAAAAAACCGGAAAAATGTTCAATCCTCTCATAAATTATCTACACCGATATATCAGGTAAAATTTTTTATTTTCTAATGTGAGAGAAAAAAAATTTTAATTTATAATTATTGCAAATTAGATATTGGTATACAAGGGAAAGGGCTAAAAGGGAATAAAAAAATGGTGGAAGCAGTTCAAAAATTATAAACATATATATATAAATAATGATATTAGTGTATTCTTTCTCAGGCATTCAATTTCTGATGGTATTGTATTATTAAAATAATAAATAATTTCCAATAATATTTTTATTTTAATATATGATATATATAATTAAATTATACCTTAGTAAACTATATACAGCCTGCCATTGGATGTTCAAGAAAGAATTCACTAGTATCGTTAAACAGTAGGCCTATACGGTATAGGAATAAAAAAAAATTCAAAAAACAAAATAATTGCTCCTCGAAAAGTTGGAGGCTATGAAAAAAAACAATAAAATAACAATTTGAAAAAAAATAGCTATTAGTAGATAATAGTTATTGTTCGAAATTCGTGTAGGCCTATATCCATCAAAATCTCCTCATCGAATTTTAGACATAAATCCAAAACCTACTCTCTATATAAATTAATATATATAGAGGTAAGAGAAAGTAAAAATGGATTTATTAATAAAATGCTACCCTTAAAAATGAGTTTCAAAAAGAACCTTATTTTTATAAGGTCTTTTTCAGCAACTGAGGCCATTTAGACCAAGTTCCTGTTTATTTTAATTGAAACTCCTGTTTAAGTAACAAAGATGCGATCGCCTATTGTTAAAGTATCTACTCTATGAACACAGCAGGTCTATTATCTAAAAACAGGCGTTAAAATTTAAAATAAACAAATGGGTGTTAAAAAGTGATGTAGAAACAATGAGCGTTAAAAAAATGCTATTCTCTAAACAAAGTTTTAAAAGCGACGTTAACATGTTGCTTTTATTTCAAAGCTATCAAAATCATAACCTTACTTTTTAGGTTAAGGACGCTATGTTTATTTTAAACACGACCTTAAAATATTAAAGGCACCCCCTAGACATGGCATTAATTCTTAACATTATTTACTAAATGTTAAAACTTTGGTTTTAAATTTTTGTTTGCAGAATAGCTATTTGAGGCAAGGAAGTGATTGTGTTTAGCATTTTTTAACGCTCGCCTTACTTTTTAACACCCATTTGTTTATTTTAAATTTTAACGCCTGTTTTTAGAGAATAGATCCGAAGTAGTGTTATTTCAGTTTAAAGAGGCTAATCAATGGAATAAATGGGTAGAGGATATTGAAAATTAACATTAACATAAATTGAAGATTTTTTTTTCTTTCCATGTTATTTAGATTAACACCTGCTTATGCAATTGTAATTCTTCTAAACGTCGGACTTATTTTGCATTTTTCAAATGGACCAATGTATAGAGCAGCGACAAATTCATTAATTGAAGGATGTCAAGAAGAATGGTGGCAAAATATTATTTACCTTAATAATTATTTATATAATAAAACGGTAATTACTTCTAAATAAATAATATGATGCTTACTTGTAGATGATTCTAAATATTTGATAGAATTATGGATAAGATGATTATTATGAAAATTAAAAAAAAAAAAAATATTTAGAAATATGCTCGTTGGGGTTCATTGATACGCTGATAAAGGATTAGAAAAAGTAGCTAATGAGACAATTTCCTTGCTTTATCATTTTACGTCCAACAAAATTTTTTTCTCCCTCGGTACGTTTACATCATTTGCTCCAATTTCTTTTCTGCATCATAACACTTATCATCCGGGGCCAATATATTAAAAAAAAAAACAATTATCATAATATAATATCATAAGACTAATCATTTCAATTGTTTTATGTTTTGTTAAAATTTTTCCTATCATTCGGATGCTAATCTTTTGTTTAATTCCACTTCATTCATATTTATATAGATTATGTGAATTCTAATTCGTTCAAGTTGTCCACAAGTTAATTTAGTAGATGAAGTTTTATTTGTTTATAAATTAATAAATATTTTTCTAGTGCGTTGGTCAAGGCTGGTACTTGGGAGTGGATATGCAATTGCATATTTTATCACCTCTTCTTCTGGTTCCATTTTGGCTTTGGCCTATCATTGGATTTATTCTAAGTGGAGGTCTCCTTTGTGCTTCTTTTGCTATCATATTTGCCTTAACTTATGTTAATGATCTCCCAGGTGGAATAATGGAAAATACGTAAGTATTCACATTAATAGTCTATATGCCGGATTAACAATAGTAGAAAAAATAGTAAATAGTTACGGGCCTCTTCCTTTTTTTTATGTAATAATATTTTTTTACTATACCCATGTATAAAAAGTATCGCGGTCATGCCGAGAATTCTTTGTCGAGATTTTTATGAAAATAAACATTAGTGTGGGCGACTCCAAAAAGTGGATACCGTGTCGGTCTGTCTGTATATGGGGGAAGGAGGGTGCTATAAGGTTGATGTTAGGTCGCTTGTGGCCCGAAATTTTGAATAAAATTGTCCAATTCGTACTAGTACTTTAGTGATGTACTTTTTTCTAATTTTCTTAAAATCGGCTCTAACTCCAAATTATGTTAAATATTAATTTTTGTTTTAAATGCTGTTTAAAATGTTCTCGCAAAATTGTTTGAATTATAGCCTACTTTATGTACTTCAGGGGAAGAAAATATATTTTTCCACCATTGATTATAAATTTTACCTCTTGGGTCATACGCTATCAATACTTAATTATTTAAAATATTCTAATACTGTAAACTCTAAATTACTACTGTAGTCGAGAGTGTAATTAAAAAAAAAACATTTGGGTTCAGATGTACTTTTAGAAATTAAATAAACGAACCAAAAATATTTGGTGTGACATCACATGACAGAACTTTCAAATACCGGAGGTAAAAAAAAGTTGTGAGCTGTGCAGTTAGTGTCTCAAGATTTTTTTTATCTAGTTCAATCCAAAAACAAAATATTAGACTAAATATTTTTCGAAATCTATATATTGTACTATTTGTATTTGGCTTTGGTGCTTACAGAATGGTGTTATCCAGACTGTGATTCTTCTGATTTATCAAGCGGCGGGCAAGTGATAATTTTTCCTTTAATATTTCACACTTTGTTAGAGAACTGAAATAGAGAGTTGAAATACCCGCTCAACTTGCATATATGGGGAAGTAAGTTTTTGTTGGTATAGGTCAAGGGTCCGGTGGCCTGGTGCAATGACAGCACACCGATACCCCAGAAAGGCTGGAGATCCTGGGTTTGATTCCCGGTGGTCTTAGGGCACTTGATCCACCAAAAAAACGTACTCTCAACCATGTAATTTATTAAAAAAAGAAAAAAAAATTAATAATAAAATTACATGCCTTTTGCTTCTTGAATATGCTATAATAAAGGTCCCGAGCTATCTTAATCCGGCATTAATATTTTAATAAGCTTATACCGTATTAGATGATGATATATTATTAATTCAGTCGATTTTTTAGGGTAGAAGTAAATATTTATAATAGAACACATGCTCGTTTTGCTCCGTATGTGGTTGGAATTATGATCGGTTACTTTATTTTAAAATCGAAAGAAACAAATGCTAAGTTTAAAAATAAGGTAATATTAATTTTTAATTAACAATTTTTATTTAAAATTAACCTTGCTCTTGTGCTGGCCTTGTATACCAAGGGGAGCGGGTTCGGATCCCAGCAGTCCGATGAGTTTATTTAAGCCATTTTGGATTCCAAATGACTTAAATCAGGATCTCTTGGACTCCAAATATATTATATTTAATAACGGTTATCGTTTAAAGTCTTATATGGCCTAAGTTGCCGAAAAGACTGTATCTATGTGTGTGTGAGTGTGAGTGGGGAAAAAGTGTGAGTGTTTAAAAAAAAAAAAACCTTGCTCTTATTACTAAATGAACACAGCCGAAAACGGCATTCATAATACCACCGGTGTATAATTGGTTGCGTTAGTTAATTTTGCAGGCTGAATAAACCAATGGACAAAAGCAGTGCCTCCAAACCTTTTAGCAGTCAACATTTGATAATTTTTCGGCGGCTTACTTAGGGAGAGACTTTGATTTGTATATTTTAGATAGATTGTTTTGATTTAATTATATTAAAACATGCCTGAAAATTCCGTTAGGCCTACACCAAAAAAGAAAGTCGCACAAAACCAAGAGAAATACACCATAGTAAATAAAATGGAAATAATTTAATGTTACTTGGGTGGCCAGTTACCATTTGATCAATGGACCGGTCCTCGGCTCTGGCGTTGAGGACCACTGAACTAAAGAGTAAAGTTTTAAACAAAGAAAAAAAAAATTCAGGCTCCAATGATAGTATTGAAATAAAATCTGAAGTGATCTCTACCATTTTACATGTAAACAAATTCAATGTAACCTTGTGATTTGTATCTGAAGAAGGCAAAGAAGTGATGAAAACGGTTTATTCAGTTCGAATAAGCAATATTTTTTTTTAACACACACTATTTTCCAGGCATATTCATTTAAACCATTTGGTATCCAATCACATAGGGATATCAGGTGCGTGGTACGTAGAATGCAAAAAGATCTAACAAGCATAGAAACCTATCTTAACAATTGGAGATTAGGTCTCAATATAGAAAAAACTCAAGCAATCCTATTTACCAGGAGAAAAAAGCACTTGAAATGGAAAATAGTGCATGAGGGGAAATCTCTCGAATGGCAACCAAATGCTAAATATCTGGGTATACAACAAGAACGAAGATTGAATTGGGGACCTCACATAAGAGGCTAAACTAGCTAATTGTCTCATCTGGCCTCTTGTTAATCCTAGAAGCCCTCTGGACCTGCAATGGAAACTCAATCTTTATAAGGCCATGGTGCGACCTCATCTAAGCTATGGAGCTCCATTATGGATGTGACGTGCCGCCAAATCGAACATCAAAATACTGGAGACGATACAAAACAAAGTACGGAGAGCAAGGGCGGATACAAGGGGGCGGGGTAAAGGGGGTAATTACCCAATAAAACAAAGAGCAATAGAAATTCATTAATAAGCGGAATGAACTATTTCGACGGGAGTTAGCCCATTTATTACCTATCTAATTTTCCTTACTGTTCAATTTATTTTTGTGGTTACATGATTAGGATTTGAGGATATTTTTCCCTCAGGAAACGGTTTAATTTAACATTGTAGGTAAAGTTATTGATGGAGGAAGTTGGATTGGGGGCAATGCTGTCCGAAGCCAACAATAAAAATATTTTATTTTTTTTATACATCATGTATGTAAGATGAAAAAAATGTAATAATGAAGAAATAAAATTACTATTAATTAAAAATTGGTATCCAAATGGCTTAAATAAAATCACCGGACTGTCTGGGGTCTGAACCCGTGATCCTTGGTATAGAAGGCCAGCACGCTAGAAAATACACCAAGACCCGAGGGCAAAGAATAGTGGGGGGGGGAAAGTAACTGAAATGATTTAGACTTTAACTATTGTTATTATTGGAAATAAAAGTCCTTAATCGTGGTTTATTTAAATTTATTATAGTAATTAATACAAATTAATCGGTTAGCAAGATAAATTATGAATTGTCCGCAGGTATATCTGCGGAAACACAAATATAATTTATCGTAGTTATTGACAGTTTTTTTGATTATTAATTACGAAATTAAAATAATCTAGGATTAATGCCAAAATGTCTTTTATTTCCTTTAAAAAGTAGTTGAATTATTAAAAATAATTTAAAAAACTATTATAATCTTAATTATTATTTTCGTATCTATATTAATTTCAGATTGTTTTGCTGATCATCTGGGGTGCTGATATAGCCTTAATAATCGGTTTAGTTCTAGCTAGTCATCCGTTTTTTCGATTAGATTATCAACCGACCTTAATTGAAAGATCATTTTTCAATAGTTTACATCGATTTGGTTGGTCAATTGCTCTTGGATGGATTATTTACGCCTGTGCCATCGGCCAAGGAGGTAAATCGCATAATAAATGTATTTAATTAATCACAAGAAATCATAAGATAAATTATTTTTTTTTTTTTTAGGTTTCATAAATACGTTTTTATCTTGGAAGGGATTTATTCCATTTTCCAGATTATCATATGCTATGTATTTAATACATATGAACGTTATCTATATTTCAGCACTTTCGTTCCAAACAATAAGTCCATTTTCAGATAATAAAACGGTAATTGCATATTTTAAATAACATTCATTTATTTGTTCAGAAAAATTTTAATAAAGCTGGAATAGTAAGGGTAAATAAATAAACTAATCCTGTTACCTATTGAATAAACAATTTGGTTCTTTTTTTTTCTTTCTTAAAACACTCACACTTTTTTGTCATTAACACTCACACACCCATATTGGCACAGGCCCCGGGCTTGGCGTAGTCGGTAGAGCGCCTGCCTTGTATACCAAGGATCGGGGTTCGGATCCCAGGCAATCCGATGATTTTATTTAAGCCATTTGGATACTAAATGGTTAGCACGCCAACCCCTACACCCAGGGCAAAACAATTTAGTTAATAAAAAGTTGCAAGGTAAATTCAATTGTAAGCTATTAAAAAAAAAAATGATTACAAAATTCTATTTGCCATTCCTAACTCAAAAAAAAATTAAATAAAAATGAAATCCTTAATCAGTTGTTTGTTTCAGATACCAAGTACCATTAGTGATATTATGTTATCAGCCTTTTTCGGGATGATTCTTTCTTTGCTTTTCGAATCGCCTATAATTAATATTGAAAAAATAATATTTGGCCGGAATAAAAAGCCAGGTAAAAGAAAGCTAAAAAAAATGACCTAATAATTTGTTTTAATTTATTATAATTAATGAAAAAAAAATTTATTTTAGATCATAGAAAAATAGAGACAAAGAAAAATGGAATAGAAAATAAAGGATTTGAAAATAATAATGTATAACTTATTAAATTCTTTATAAAGTTATACTATTTTTTTATAAATACTCTACATTTTGTATGTACAATAATATTCCGTATGTTTATTTAATGAAAAAAAGTGAAGAATTAATTGATAATATTGATAATTAGGAGAAAAGAACAGCGCCTCTTTATCCACCTTACTATTTGCAAATATTTGGGGTTGCAAAACGCCACCTATCATCAGTGCAGAAAGAAGTTTTGGTGGTGGATGTTGTCTATATTTTTGCCTCTAATTATATAAGTGTCTGCTATTTTCATATTAATGTTAAATAGGCAAATTTTCTTGGCGGTAATATAGATGACATTCACCACCAAAACTATTTTCTGCACTGATGATGGTTGGCGTTTTGTCACCTGAAATAATTGCAAATAAATAGTGTGTGGGATAAAGAGGCGCTGGTATTTTCTCCTATTTAACAATTTCATCATCCAGCCCAAACAACCAACTATTACTAATTTATAATATTTTTATAAAATAAATAAATAATATAAAAATTAGTGTAATTTTATTTACTTTATTTTATTTATTTTAATTTTAAATTATTAGCAAAAACGCACTCAAGGATATTTTCGCCTAGAAATTCTTATAACTTTTGAGGTATTAATTGTTAAAGTTACGATTGTTCCCATAGGAAATGTATGAAGAAACATTTTTAGCGTAACAAAACAAAAAAAATCAAAGTCTTATCTCATCATGGTTAAAAGTTATTAGGAATTAGGAAATATTGAAAAATCCTAGAGGAAATCTATATTTCTGCAAAATAGGAGGTTATGATCTGATAAATAATAATTTTTAATGGCTGGAAATATATGTAAATAGGATATGGAAATGCAGGCAGCCAAAAAAAAAAACACTCGATACTCTGTGAACGTTCAGACGTTTCGGGTAAAATTTATTCACCCATCTTCAATGAACAGTGGTTATGATCTGATTTTGAGAGAAACTTCGAATTTAACTTTTATTGATTTAAACATGCTTTTAGTGCAAAAGCAAATTGTTATCTAATCTCGTTTAAGCCTTCAAGAAATTGAAAAATTCACTAAAAAAAAATGTTCATATCCCATGGTCCGATGATTTTATTTAAGCCATTTGGATACCGAATGGCTTAAATAAGAATGCCTAGACCCCAAATGGTATATTACATAGATATATAAATGCGATCACTCATTATCTCAGTGTTTTCTGGGGGCTCGCTGGTCTAGTGAGCTAGGGTGTCGGCTTCTACAAATAAGATCCCTGTTCAAATCCTTGGCGTGCGGGATTTTCATTAAGTAAAAATAAACAAATCCTCAAGCAGGCACTGGATTAGAATATAGGAT
>JAKCPI010030621.1:0-18446 GCA_023213315.1 Euborellia annulipes
ATGAACTCAAGGTCCTTTCTTACATCTTCGTCCCAGCATCCCTATGCTGTGCAATCTTACGTCTAATAGAACCAGTCGAATCCAGTCTTCCTTGTCCCCATGACCTCCAATGATTGGAACAAGCTCCCTTGCGTCTATCTTCCCAAAACTTATAATCTTCAGACTTTCAAGTCTAATCTCAACAGACATCTTCTCAGTTCCCGCAGTTGAGTCTCCCTTTATGCTTCTCCTTTTTTATACATTTTTTTACTACATTCTTTCTGGCTGCATGTGACCACTGGTCATTATACCTTCAAACCCTAATGTACCCATTCCATAAAAAAAAAAATCTTAATATTCGCATACGCAAAAAATATCCTAAATTGACAAAATACTTGCCCTATGAATGTGAGCAAGGGGGTCCAGGGAAAGCAGTCCCTGGCTAGGATGCAAAAGACGCCGAAGCGCGGGCTTTAAGTAGTGATCACTCATAATAAATATTATGTAGACACCATAAAAATTTGCCAAAGCGCCTTAAAAATTAGTTATTTATTTATTTATCATTATTTATTCATATTGACATTGTATTATAATTAAATGACGAATTCTCGTCAGCCGGCCTCACTTCCCACGCTTTGGTCCATGAAGTTCATTTTTCTCATTTGGTTTTTATTGGCGGCAGAGATTTCTTTTTCTTTAGGGCCGGTTGCATCCCTTCTACTCACCTTTAGGCTATCCTTTGGATAAACTAGCTGACTATGACCTCGAGTCTTTTGACATTTAGTTAAGCTAATCATTTGATTAAATAAGAGCCCAGGTCGTAGTTAACTAGCTAAGACCCAAAGTTCGGAGACTTAACTAAGGTGTAAAATTAGAAACATAACAGTATTTATTTATTTTTTAATCAATTAGCTTTAATTAATTATTCTAATTTTTATATTTAATAATTTTTATAAATAATGCCTTAATTAAGTTTCTAACTTCACAAAACTATTCTTATACCTCTGATTAAATGTGAAAATATTTTTTCAACTCCAACGTTAAGCGTGTTCTTGTTTACATTATCGATGATTGCTATTGGTCGGATAAGTTTGCCAGTTGACTAGAGGTGAAGCAAATGGCCCTTAATATACATTAAAACCATATAATCAATGTGACATATTAGATGAATCCAGATATTTTTCCAAAAAGAAAAAGCAAAAAAAAAAAAAAAAAGCCCCCAAAAAAAAAAACAAAAACACAAACAACAAAACCCAACAAAACAAAACAAAAGACCAAAAAAACCGGAGAAACAAACCCCCAAAAAGAAGGAGAAGGCGAAAAAAACCCACAAAACCGAACACCCCGGAAACAAAAGACAACCGGGAAGAAGCAAACGAAGGAAGAGAAAGGGGGGGAGTTTTTTTATCATGGATCCCCCGAGTATAACTCAATAGACCTACTATTTGATTATATATTAAAGCTCTCACTTGTCAGTAAAATTTAAACATGGCGATTCTTTGAAGATCAATTTAGAATGACTGTGAGTCTATTATCAAAACACCATCTTCTAGATGGCATTGAAATTTCTCAACCAATTGAAAAATATTTAAACAAAAGTTTTTGCTTGAATGTAGCCGATATAATCAGTACCGGAAAGGCTGGAGATCCCAGGTTCCTGAACTAGTTTGACTCAATATCAATATAATTTAGTTTAAATAAATCAAGGATGTTAATTGAGGTTCATTTAAATGTTTCCAAAATCAATTACCGTAACAAAAAATATTTCAAAAGATCTTCTATAGATAAAAGCATCCACTTTAGAGAATTAATTGCAGAAAATCATCATGAGAATAATAGGCTTATTCCAGGCAAAAGTGCAATTAATAATTTTTAAATAGCTTTTATTCTCAAGTAATATCTGTCCGTAAAGAAATTTCCTGTTAACTTTTTTTCCTTCTTCCTTTTGTATTTTGTTTTCTTCTAAAAACTTTTCCTTTGTTTATTGACTAAATTGGAGTTGGGTAGCGGGTGGTTGTTGGAATGAAAGACAAGCTAGATAGACACCCCATTTGACACTTGAGAAACCAAAAGGCGTTGTCCGAATTATGGGGCCTGCGAGGTGCGGGCTTGAGACTAGCCCGATTGATTGCCGACCTCTGAGGTCAGCAACGATGGACAGGCAGACCAGGGATGGGCAATGAGGTTTGGGGTGAGAGGGCGAAGGGGATGGAATCCCCCGCGGCAGTGACGGATCATCCAAGGCATTGTCTGCGTTCAGGTGATTAATAACCTGCAGGTATGCCAGAACCTTGTCCGCAACTTGTAGTTGAACCTCTCTCTACCAACAGATACGAATTTACGGAACATGGACGGACAGCTAAGGGGAATATCCTCATCCCTTTTGCATTCCCATTTTCTACCCAACTCCATTTCCTCCCATATTTTAACTTCAAGGTTATTTATTACAATATGTATATATATATATACAGTGCATATTTATAAAAAAATTCATTAAATTCCGAAATTTTTTTCGGAAAATATGAATCATCTTATTATTATATTGCATAATCCCTTGACTAAATGCAAGCGCATTGCAAATGGATTAGTACAATTTAGGTCGCTGACCTTTGATTTTAATTTAATATAATATAATAGTCTATATTAAAAAATTTTTACCTCTACTGCTGACAGTAAAACGTAAAAACACACTCTCTTTTATTAATTAGAAATCCGGCCTGAATTATTTTAGACTCTTTGCCGATGTTTCGATATCTAGACTTCTACCATCTTCAAGACAAATCAATTTCTAACTCTCAAGCCATTGACGAGGGCAAGGAGGTCTTATTTGTCTAGTCTCAGAAACCATACCATTGTTGTCTTCAAAAACAAAAATGTCAAAATTTCCAATATATATATAATAATTATTATATATGCTTATATTTGCGTAAAGAAATTTTAAGCCCCCTGGTTTGGCGTAGTAGGTACCCCTCCCCCCTCCCCACACCTCACGTCTCCCCCCCACCCAGCCCCCCGATGATATTTTTTCCACTTTTAAACCAAAATGCCTTAATTAAAAAGCCCTAAACCCAAAATAAAATTATAATTAACAACGTTTTTCGCCAAGTTTTTAATGGCTTGTTGCCGAAAAGACTGTGTGAATGTGTGAGAGGGGGGAAGAAGAAAAAAGAGTGAGAGGGTATAAAAAAAAAAGAAATTTTAAGTTTTTTCAAAAGGCAATAATCAGTTAAGAATCATGCGGTTTAAAAGCTATTTCGAACTTGTTAAAGACTGCCCAAAAATATAATAATTTTTTACTTCTCTTTCTTGTAAATTTTCAAAATACAATATTAGTTAATAATAATAATAATTATTATTATTATTTGAAATTCCTATCGGGATCCCCGTTTATTTACCCGAGGGGCTTTCATGCACTGAGACACACACCTCAAATCCAACCGTCCTCTGGCCGTAGCCTACCGGCACCCCGTGAAGTTACATTATTTCCCTATCTCTAACTCCTCCTTCTGCGTTCGTTCCTAACTCTTGAACTAATCCTTATTTCTGGTTCCACCCGGCTCCTTTTCTCCAACCTCTTCTATGCTATGGAGGATTTCCTAGTTTGAGGAGGGGCTCCCTCAGCACCGGCGTGTAGCCTACTCCTTTCGAAGAATGCATCACTGAGGGGGAAGCTTCTTTACGTCCCTTCTACAAGACGGGATGTCTCAGCAACTCCCTCTCGTCGTAGAGTTGCCTGGGGGCTATTGTGGGAGATCCTATTAGTTAATAATTATAAAATTATTATTTAAGAAAGTCATTCAGAGACAAAAGGGTGTAAGGATTTAAATTCCTTATCTTTTTTATTTAATCAATTTTTATGCACACCCAAGATAGTAGATAAAGAGCATGCAATTGATCATTGTGCATTCCCGAATCAAACTCTCTTTTTATAGCCTTATTTACTGAGATTTTTATTTTCGAAAAGCTATAAATGACGTTACCTCAAGCATATAATACCTAGTATATAGGGTGCAATAGAACGATCCGATCGTTCATTTGATCCTAACTTTGAGATTTCTAGATAGTTTATTGAATAAGTCAATAAAATTATTAAACATCTTCTCATATAAAAATGAAAAAAAAAATTACCTTTATCGGGGATATAAAATAACCTTTTTACTTTATCTTACATATAAGTAAGCTTATATATAATAAAGGAAAAGGTTTGAAAGGATTAAGAAAAATTGCGCTGTCGAGATTTCAACGAAAATACCAATTTTTGAGGCTTCCTGACTAAATTATCACTGTGTATGTCTATGTGTAAACAAACTTAACTTAATCCTCGATGCTCAAATTTTATCCTCAAACTACGTCGCACACGTCACTTAGCTTTCCAGTTAAATTCACCCAGTGGCGTACCGAGGGGGGCGAGGGGGGCGGTCCGCCCCAGGCCCCGAGCCGGCATAGGCCCCCATATATTTATAAAAAAAAAAATTTAATGAAAATTTCCCTTTGAAAGGCCCCGGGGCCCTCAGGGCTCAAGTAAAAATGGGAAAATTTAGATAAAAAAAAGAAAATTTAATAAAAATTTCCCTTTGAGAGGCCCCGAGACCCTCAGGGCTCAAGTAAAAACAAAATTTAATGAAAATTTCTCTTTGAGAGGCCCCGGGGCCCTTGAGGCTCAAGTAAAAATGGGAAAATTTAGATAAAAAAAACAAAATTTATTGAAAATTTCTCTTTGAGAGGCCCCGAGACCCTCAGGGCTCAAGTAAAAACAAAATTTAATGAAAATTTCTCTTTGAGAGGCCCCGAGACCCTCAGGGCTCAAGTAAAAACAAAATTTAATGAAAATTTCTCTTTCAGAGGCCCCGGGGCCCTTGGGGCTCAAGTAAAAATGGGAAAATTTAGATAAAAAAAACAAAATTTATTGAAAATTTCTCTTTGAGAGGCCCCGGGGCCTTCAGGGCTCAAGTAAAAACAAAATTTATTGAAAATTTCTCTTTGAGAGGGCCCCGGGGCCCTTGGGGCTCAAGTAAAAACAAAATTTATTGAAAATTTCTCTTTGAGAGGCCCCGGGGCCTTCAGGGCTCAAGTAAAAACAAAATTTATTGAAAATTTCTCTTTGAGAGGCCCCGGGGCCCTTGGGGGTCAAGTAAAAACAAAATTTATTGAAAATTTCTCTTTGAAAGGCCTCGGGGCCCTTGGGGCTCAAGTAAAAATGGGAAAATTTAGATAAAAAAAGAAAATTTAATGAAAATTACCCCTTGGGGTTCAGGGATATACGGTATTTTAAAAATGTTTTTGTGTATGGAAGAGAGGGATATTTAAAGATGACCACCCCCCAAAAAAAAAAAATTCAATATAAGGCCCCCTCTTCTAGTTCCGCCCCAGGCCCCCAACTGCCTCGGTACGCCTCTGAATTCACCATCTGGGATTTTCTTTTTTTCACTTTTCTCAAAACTAAACTAAAACTAGGACTAAAAGTAGGCCAGAAGAGAAAAATAATATATTAGTTTTATTTATTTACTCACTAAGATAAAAAAATATTTAAAAAAAAAGTAAAACGCACGCCATTGGCTAAGCAACCCACTCATCACCTTTTGTTCTAGTTATTCATAACACGCAGAGCTTTTGTCTCCGTCTTTATTTATTTAAATTAATTGGTAGCCATTATAATTTTTATCTATATTTAATGTGAGTTAGAGTATTTTACTGGTATATCGAGTTAGCATATGGCCCCCGGGAGTTGAATCAGCTAACAATCAGTCTTTCCAGGAACCAAATAATTTAATTTTAATTGAATTGAATTTGTAAAAAATTCAAATAATTCTTGAAAAATATTTTTAAATTTTTATCGTTCAAGATGCGAAGCGATCAGTGTACTCAATTTCAACTCATGAGAAATTACACTGTTATGTATTTTTTATTTATGTATGTATAATCTATTGCAATATTTTTGAGACTAAAGTCTGGTAGTTAAGCAGCCAAAATGCATGTCAGAAATACATTTTTAATAACAGATAATAGGCCTAATGACTATTTTTAACAAAATAATAATTATAAAAATTTATTATTTTAATATAAATTACAAGATATATCGAAATAAAAATTATCTGAATGTTTTAATCATAAAAAAAAGTTTAATGAACGTGTGCAATTTGGGCTGCCTAACTACCGGGCTTTAGTCTCAATACTATCGCAATAGATGGTATTTTTAAATGACGTACATAATTGCAATATTTTGAAACATATCACCATGTTTAAAATTTATTTTGAAGGTTGTATTAAAAGTGTTATACATTATTTCATGTGGCTGTTTCTACATAATAATTTTAGATTTAATTTACAGAATAAATCGTGTTTACCATTTTGATAAAATTACATTATATATCTTTTTAATAGTTTTTTTGCCCGCCTCACATGACTTTTTTCGGTGACTGCAAATGATAGGTATTTTTAGGAAAACAATAATATTCAATAATTATGGAATTATTTATATTTTGTTAAGGATGATGTTCATTTAATATTTATCCTCTTTATTTAGTTAACTCTTTATCCTAAATTCAGTTTTATTTACATATCAGAGAGTTATAGTTTGATACTTTGAAAAAATAGCCCTTTTATCCTCACGTAGGTTTCTAATTAAGACCATATCAATAAAAAGCAGTTTTTAATTAAAAAAAAAAATTTATCAAAATTTGAAATAAAGTGTAAAAGGGGCATATTTAATGCTTATGGTTTGATGGTAATAAAAAACCTTATTTTATAACGTTTATCTAACGATAGGACAAAACAAATGAAAATTTTATTATTATGGAAATTGAATTTATTTCATGTAGTATTATTGAAAATTTCATAAACATTTATTTATTTATTTTTTTTTTTTAATATTTTAAACTATTGTTATGTTTTTATTTGTATATAGGAATATAATTATCTCTTGAAAAAAAAAAATAATAAAACATTATTTTATCGAATCGAATTATCAAGAGAATTTAATTAAATCCATTGATCAGAGATTGATAGGATTGCAGCAGTGGGGGTTTGGATTTGATCAAGTGATGGAGGTGGAGGGTGCCCTCCTTCACAATCGACATTTGTTACCATTCTCACGAATCCGATTCCAAATAAAAAAAATTCTCAAGGCTTTTTTTTTTTAGTTTCCTACTATCATTGACTAAAAATAAAATAATATAATAACACGCCCTCTGGAGTATTATAGACCCATGGACCAAAACGAACAATTCTTTATATATTTATAAAAATAAATTACAGTCCACAGTGAGAAAATCTCCGTTTGTGGATACAATGCCTTAAAACCCACTCTCTACATTCACTTTAACTAACTCTCTTTCTCTCTCTCTTTTGAGGGGGTTATTATTAATCTTCCAAAAAAGAACAAACGTCTACTCACCAAGAGATTTTTTTTTTTTTATTGTGATTCATTTTTTTCCTTTTTTTTTTTTCTTCTTTTCACGTTTGAGCACTTTGGACTGGACCGCCACGGATGAGTGCTCTACGTCAAATAAATCAAAATTTATAAAAATAAATCCAAAAAATAAACAAATAGTTCTTTGCCAACTGTTGTTGTGGGTTGAGGTTGGCGAATGAGTGTTGTATTTCACGGCGAATGAAATATCTCACCATTTACTATGAGTAAAAGCACTGAATCGATTCCGTTGCCCGGTGTATATAGGCCTATACTATATATATATATATACATGGACATGAAGCAAATATGCGAATTTTTTCAGGAATTACAGTGCTGGATTTGAATTCTACAAATAATTGTAGCTCTTGGGGTTTAAACAAAAATAAATCAACTGGTAGTCTGACATGTGCATGTTAATAAATTAAATTTTTTTTTTTTTTTTTAGACACTTAATTAAAATTATTAGTAATTTAATTTATTGTTGAAAAAAAAGAAATGAAAGTATAGTAAATAAATTCGCCTTAAAATTGTTAAGTGATGGTTGGTTCGTATTTAAAAAAATAAGAATTCTAATAATTTAGGTAGGATTTGGATTCACGATTTCATCAATCCAGAAATAAATTTTATTAAAAATAATTCGTTACCAATTAATAAAAATGATTTTGTTGTTTTTGGCATTGTAGTTGAGAAATATGTGAATAAATCAAAGATAATTTCTAGTTGTCAAGTACACAGTAGAAATCAGAATAAATTAAGTATGGAGTGGTGAGGATATCCAGGCAGCCAAAAACAATAAAGAAAATTATATTTATCTTTATTTCATATGTTTGTCGACGTAGCGGCCGATATTCCGGCCTTCATCAGGACAAATGCTGTTTGCCTCTATGAGCTCGAGGCAAACAGCATTTTCCCTGATGAAGGCCGGAATATCGGCCGAAATGTCGACGAACATATGAAATAAAGATAAATATAATTTTCTTTATTGTTTTTGGCTGCCTGGATATCCTCACCACTCAATATATATTCAGCCACTCCTCCTGAAATTAATCATTACTAAATTAAGTATATTTGTATTGTTCGTTGGTATAGACTTGAACATCTAAGAAACACGTGGACCATCTTTTGTACTGGAAGTCAGGTGTTCCAATCACTTCTCAAGAGACAAAAATTTATTTCAATTGAATTGGCTACCGATCAATTGAAAATATTGAAAATTTAATAATGAGGACATCAAGGCAGACAAAGTAAAATAAATTTTTTTTGCTTTATCAATGTCGATTTTTCCAATGTCCTTCAGAATCGGAACGTCGACATTGTTGTTCAATAAAGCAAAAAAAAAAAAAATATTTTGCTTTGGCTATTTTGATATCCTAATTATTAATTTATAGGCTTACTTTCAGTCACTACTCCTTCGGCTAATCTCGCAATCCTCCGCCGTCGCTCGGGCGCTGGGAACGAATTTTTGTTAGGAACGCATTTTTGTTACGTTACATTTTCTCCCAATTCATCCTGCGTACGCCGCATTAAAGAACTTCGTTCCAAAAAAAAACAACTAAAAAATTATGGCATTCCTCTTTCAGGAGAGAACTTTAAAATTTAAATAAATAAATTTCACATTTTAATGATTGTAGTTTCGGTTGCTAATCGTGACTCTTGACAGGACAATCAATTGCTTAAATAAATACAAGTTTGTTTATTTTATTTGAACTTAATTAATACATCTTTGAAACATCCTTGATTCTGTTATCTTTACAATTAAAAATTATTTTTATTTACTTTAGATAAAATTTATTTTAAAGACTGTCACGCAATGGTAACATCATCCCCTAGTTTAATAATCAGATTTAAAAAAAAATTGTCCTTTGCATGAATAATTAAATTACATGACAATGCTTAGAACGACAATTTTTTTTTTTTTTTTTAATTGGATAACTCGATCTCTTCTAGATGCGAATAGCGAAAAATATCATCTCTTTTGAATGTTGAATTCAAGAAAAGATTAATTCGTTTAGAGTATGTTACAATTTGACAAATCTATTAAATCAGTGAAGAAGAAGATACAGAAGCTAAGAGGTTTTTGAGTGTCCTTATCTCTGTCTCTCTCTCCATCTCTTTTGCTCTCGCTCTCAATCGCTTTCTTTATCTCTTTCACTCTACTCTAAGTCAATCCCGTCTAATTGGTTGGTTTCCCCCTTTAGCCTTTGCGATATTTATGCACAATCGCTTTCCAAGTGGCTTAAGAACCCGCCCCTTTCCCAGAATCTGCTTTTCTTATATATTCTTGACATTACTTATACTGTATATTGTATTTTCCCTCAATTATCAATTTAATTATTTTTATCGCGAAAATATACGATACACGAGAAAAGGATTAAAATTTATTCAAATTTGAGATAAAAATTCAGAGCGTCTAATAAAAATGATTATGAAATATGGAAGAATTTTTTTTTTCCAATTTTGAGTTTTCCTTCTCGTTATTCAAGTTTTGAGGTTTTCTTTAAAAGGAAAATGCGCAAAATGGTCAGTTTGCCTGTCTGTGATCAAAATAAAGTAAGAAAAAAATGAGCTTGGAGGTTAAAATTTTATATTTAAAATGAGGCATGAAAATAAGCTTTTGAACAAAATCGGCCAAAAATTACTAGTAGTTAACTGAAGTACTTTTTCAATTTTTTTGTTTTTCTCAAAATTGATTCTAACGATTTCGATTAAAATTCATAAACCAATTATTTTTTAGATCCTCTTTTAAAATGTATATTGTCATTTGGGTACCTTTACTCTTGTACTTCATAGGAAAGCTAGGAGAAATTGTTGCCATGGCAACGAAATATAAATATAACAGGGGGATGTATGGCTGTAGAGTGGATGTTGAAAAAGGTAAAAAAAAACAAGAAGAAAATGCAGCTTATGTAGTTTCTTTATTGATATTCAGCTCACGGCTAACATTTCCATCCTAGGTTTGGACCATCATCAGAGCTGGGGCTGTGCCAAAAAGGCCTATATAGAAAGTATATATGCCTTTTTGATACAGCCAATTCAATTGAAATAAATTTTTGTCGCACGAGACGGGATGCAAACCCTTGCCCTTTGGTACCAGAAGCTAATGCTCTAGCATTGAGCCACAGGTCAAGGGTTACATCTTGAATTCTAATATACCGGCGAAAACAAATTTTGTCGGCACAAAAAATCTGCCCGAGACGAAATCGAACGCTTGGTTTGAACCTTGAAGTTTGTATTCCCCAATTCTCTTGTTATTTGATGGTATTTTAGATATACATATAATATATGGGGGAAAGCACAACTAAACCTACCAGGATTAGAAGGTATTTGAAAATTTTGCAAAATTTGTTTTCGCCGGTATATTAGAATTCAAGATGTAACCCTTGACCTGTGGCTCAATGCTAGAGCATTAGCTTCTTGGTACCAAGTCTCAATCCGTCAAAAAGGGACATTCGTGACGTGTTGATGACCAAACCAGATTTTCATTTTCATAAAAGACATGTCTCAAAATCTTAGTTTGATTCTTTCAATTCTACTTAACTGAAGTTTTGTAGGCTCGAACCAAGCGTTCGATTTCGACTTGGGGGAACACAACTTTCAATTACCAAAGATAAGAGAAAGTTGTGTGCTCTGCGAACATCACACAGCAGATTTTTTTATTCACTTGGCACCACTTGAAGTTATAATTTCACCAGAATAAAATTTTCTTTTCTAAAACAGGATCATTCGTTTTATTTGTATTCTACGATTGATACTAGACCTTTCCATTAAATAATACTAGGATTAAACAGTCCTAAGACCTACTTAAAAAAAAAATAAGAGACATATAATTAATATATTTATTTTCTCAGAGAGTAGAAAAATGTAGGGAGTCGAAGCCATTAGATGAATTAGCTAAAGATATTTCTTTATTTGATCACAAACTGATTCAAACTCTAGGGATTTTAAATAAATAATTCATATGCTGAGTAATTATGAGTTTGTTAACAAAATCTGCCCTCTTGAAACCAACATGGCGTTGCCCTCTCAGTGATAAAATATTCATATATCTTTATTTTTCTGCATCAATTAAAGATACTTATACATTTAAATTATAGAAAGAGACAAGATGAACTTTTAAAATCATCAAGAGTAAAGTATTTTTAACTTTTAGAATTTTTAATTAAATACTAAGTGGATTATTTATTTGAAAAACGTTGACAATTGTACTAATCTAAGTATTTTTTCCACTATTCTCGATAAAAGCGAGGAAATATTTTCACTTAAATAAAATCCCCTACAGAATTTTATTTGTTTCATATATCTTCGTTTTTATATAACTCATATAAATAACGTTCTAACGATATCTTTCAGATTTTAACTACATAGTCTACTATTTCTGATATATAAAACAAATTTTGTTTGATCTCATCTTCTGCAACCTCTTGTACTAGTACTTTACTGAAGTGCTTTTAGTTTTTTCCGATTATATTAAAAAAAAAAAAAAAAAAAAAAAAAAAAAAAAAACACCGAGCTCCTGCTTGGTCATCCCGGAACTGATAATTTGTAAATAAAGATTATTTACAAAATATTTTTTGTTTGAAATACAAATAGGCCTACCCTTTGTGATAATAATTGTAATATAATCTTTGATTTATGTATTCCATATAGGTATGTAAAATATTTCTTACAATATATTATTAAGACTTTCAATTCTATGTTTTTTAGTTATTGCCCTTAAAATTAAATTAATAAAATTAAAATATTTACATATGCCGACTTCTGAAAATTACATAAATTCCTTAAATCGTTGGAATAAATATTTAATACAACTGTATTATTTGCATTTAATATATTCCTAGTCAGTGCATTAGATCAGTGGTTCCCAACCTTTTGAGGCCTATCTCCCCTTTCTAGAGGTTGTCTAACACACACAGTCTTTTCGGCAACTCAGGCTTTGGGGACCAGGCATTCTTATTTAAGCCATTTGTTATCCACAAGGCTTAAATAAAATCATCCGACTGCCTGGGATCCAAACCTTCGATCCTTGGTATAGAAGGCCAGCACGCTAACCCCTACACCAAACCCGAGGGGGTTTCATTTAATGAAAACAAAAGTGATGTTTCAATTCTAGATTGAAATTAACTATTTTATTTTTATGACAATCTTTTGTCCTCTTCTGTAAATTTCTCTTTGATTTTTGTCCTTTTAAATTTTAGTAAACTCTAATAATTTTCCCCCTTTGAATATTCATCGCCCTCCCCCCCACTTATTTATTGTCCCTCTGATAACCCAAATCGCCCACTTGGGGGGCGATCGCCCTCAGGTTGGGAATCACTGCATTAGATGATTATTATTAACACTCCGATGGTGGCTTGATTTCAGAGATTCAGGCTTGAATTTTGTTAAGATCTCTCTACAAGTTTAAGGGTGATGCCCTTCTCTCTTGTATTCTTGGGGAAGTGCCACCTGTCACTGAATCAGTCACTACGTGCTAAGTATTCTGTACTCCGTGAATCTGTGATGTCTATTGCCACCAAATAAATACCTAACTATTCTCAGTTTTTTTTGAAGTCAAAACTGAAAGGCTTCATTCCTCCTTCGGGAGAGAACTTTGCTATTTAAATAAATAAATTTTAATTGCCCATTTTCCCACCATTGGTGTTATTCCAGAGGCGGCTTCATCGGAGTGTTAAGATTGCCTATCTACAGGCGCGTTACATTTTAAATGATTTTTTTTATACTGGAAATTAATAAAATTTGATATAATTGCTCCACAGTAAAATTGATGTATACAACATGTTGTCTTGTCTGGATTAATATTTTGGAACAGAAAATTTTGACTTGAGTGATTTTAATTGTTTATTTTTTTGTTTGCTGCTTTCGAAATTATTATTTTTTAATTTCATACTTGATTTTATTGTCATTTAGTATTGAATATATTTTTAGAACCGATCCGTATTCCTCCCCTAAAAACTCCACTGTGCAGAAATAAAAAATACCTAAAGCCATAGGCGTAACTAGAGAATTTGGCTGGGGGGGAGGATGTGACCAGCTCCTCCGGGGGCCTGGAAAGCCCCATATTTTCTCAATTTTTCTTGGGGCAGGAAGCTTTCTGGGGAGGAGACACGAGCCTTCTGGAATGGCCGAACTTTCTCGACCCCCCTACTTACGCCCATGCCTGAAGCTTTTATACTGTATAATTTAGCAAATAAAAAAAACAAACTATAATTGTAAGTTTTTTCACTAAACTTACCAGTTACTTTATTTAAATATAGTTTATAGCCCAATATTAACATTATTCTTCAAAAGTTAGATTTAATATTATAAAGAGTCTATTTTCATTCCAAAAGAGCAAATGTTTCCTTTAATATTAGCCTAATTATAATTTTGGAACTGAATATATTGTATATAAAAGCTTCATTGTGGCTTTACAAATCTTACTAATTAGTATACTAGAAATCGTGGTAATATAATTAATTTTCCATTTCCTCTTCTGTTACATATATAATATATAGATAATGATTGTGGATTTACTAAAAAAGTTTTTTATTAGAAAATCTTTAAATTTTTTTTTCTTTTTAATAAGATGATTGCAAAAATGGTTGAGAGGAAATTCAATCTTGAAGATCATTTGGGCAAATATTATCTTCTATTAATGTCCAATAGAGATGTGATGACTTTTGCACAGTTTGGAAATTGATAAAGAGAATATTCCTCTCTGTCTCTTTCTGTGTAACCCCTTAAGTGCCATCTTTATTGACATATCTATAGATTCAATGGCCTTTTTACGAGCTTTAATAAAAACGAGATCCAAATGTCAAATGCATTCAATTGACTCATTTTTGCTATAAAAAAATAATATTCTCTCAAATAATGAAATAAATTTTTTTTAAATAGTTCTTAGATAGATTCCTTGATATATTTTTAATTGTTGTTATTGACGTTGGCCTTTTGTTTTTCTTTATATACATTAATAATCCGTTTAGCCAGGGGTTGCGCCCCCTGGACCTCCTTGCTCCCCTCGACGGGCAAATTTGTTGCCAATTTAGAATATTTCTTGTTGCAATGCAAAATTAAAAAAAAAAAAATTTATTTATACCAGGTATATATCTTCGTACATTTCTTCTTTCTTGTATACAGGGTGTCCGGTAAAGAATGGATAACCTTGAAATGTCTTATAGTATAACTTATGGCCGTTCAGAAAAAAAATTGAAACAAAATATATCATAAGTAGTACCTAAGATATGATTTTTTTAAAAGAAAGGTCTAATTTTTTTACCTTGTTTTACTTTTATGAACACTACGATCAGAAATGAATGGATTCCATCGGTTTGTTGTTATTTTATTATTATACACGAACTATGCTAATAGATAAACAGTGAATAGTATGACTAGCTATTGCACTTTTTTATTAAAAAATTAGCAATAATCGTGATTTACTTTGAATCAGTGTTAAAACGACCACCTGGCTATTTTATTGGAATTTGCTAATTTTTTAATAAAAAAGTGCAATAGCTAGTCATACTATTTACTGTATATCTATTAGCATAGTTCGTGTATAATAATAAAATAACAACAAACCGATGGAATCCATTCATTTCTGATCGTAGTGTTCATAAAAGTAAAACAAGGTAAAAAATTAGACCTTTCTTTTAAAAATCATATCTTAGGTACTACTTATGATATATTTTGTTTCAATTTTTTTCTGAACGGCCATAAGTTATACTATAAGACATTTCAAGGTTATCCATTCTTTACCGGACACCCTGTATATTTACCAACTCTTACAGCGAGAGATTGCTGAATATGTTTCGGTTAGTTGCAAATTGCAATACGTGCTCTCAACTCGTAACTGGTAACCATCCACGTACCCACAAGATGTGGGGCCATAATATTGCACCGTGTGGGTTGGCCAATTAATATTATTACTAATTAATTTTATTATTATGTACAATACTATTGTACAAAATATTGACGTAAATATTGATTGTGTAGGGGCCGCTTTAAGAGTGAGAAGCTAATTTAATAAACATAATATTGGTGCTGGGTAGGCAGCCAGGATTAGAAATAAAACAATTTTATTTGAATCTGCTCGTCGACGTTTCGGTGCTAATCGCCTCTTTCCTCATGACTGAGCAGGTGTCAATTATAACAAATGACACCTTATTGTTATAATTGACACCTGCTCAGCCCTGAGGAAGGGGGCGTTTAGCACCCGAAACGTCGACGAGCAGATTCAAATAAAATTGTTTTATTTCTAATCCTGACTGCCTACCCAGCACCAATAATATACACAGTCTCCAGCCAAAGAAAATATATCTTTAATTTAATAAAATTTAGGCCATTTAAAAGAATTTTTAAAGAGCTTTAGCCGTGAGGAAGAAGAGAGAGGTATGGAATAGCCTCCAATTTTAAATTAGTTATTTTTGGTTGAAAACTCACCAGGACTGTAATAAATGATAGATTAGGATTAGTTTTTTTTTTTTTTTTTAAATATTCACACTTTTTCCTCATTCACACTCACACTCACACACACATTCACACAGTCTTTTCGGCAACTCAGGCCATTTAAGACTTTGACGATAACCGTTGTAATATATATTATCTATTGTGGGTTCAGGCATTTCTATTTAAGCCATCTGGTATCCAAATGGCTTAAATAAAATCAACGGACTGCCTGGGTCCGAACCCGCGACGTTTGGTATAGGAGGTAGGCACGCTACCTACTACGCCACACCCGGGGGCATTAGGATTAGTTATTTTTGTTCAAAAACCTGTGAGGGAACGGCCTCTACTTCCTTATGTTTAAATTAAAAATATTGGGCTATAGATTTTCAGTTTCACTTCATAATATGATCAAAAAGAGAAAAAAATTATTAATTCCTATTTATATGTATAAAGATAATTTAATCAGTTTTTTTAAATATTAAAAAACGGCGGAATACATTTTTCGAATACCTGCAAGTAAATAGTAACGTGAAATTATCAAAGTGGCAATTGCTCCTCTTTCTACTACCAGTACCCCTACATACATAGGTACATAGGCTCTGCCCGTATCTCGTGAATCGGTCGGCGAAATCAGCCGTAACTTCAAACGTTCGCAAGTTCTTTTGATTAATCAATTGCCTTCTCTCTTTCTCTTTCTCTCTCTCTTCTCTTTCTCACTCGTTCTTCACAAATGAAGATCGAGGCACCTTTCCTACTTTGCCATTCCTTCTTCTTCTCTCTCTTCTTATGTTTGCAAGCAGACATCTTTTTGGTCCTTGTGCATAATTATTCGTTAAGGCATACAAACAACCGGGAAGAGAATATTGACATATCTTAACTCTCAGCACAAGACAAACTCTCTTACCGTTTTAAATCAAAATCATCATTCTGAACTCTCAGCAACTTGGTTCGTGTTCTCAAGATGTTGCCACTTATATAATAAATTATAATTGTGCTTATTAAATTATAATTATTACATTACATTATTAACAAGAAGATGGAATTTTCTAATCATATTTAAAAAAAAAAACCTATAAAAATATACAGGCCTACGTATTATAATAATTCTCAACTTGGGAAATATCTCAATACAGGTATTTCTTTATACTAATTGGAATCCAAAAATATGTTCATCAGATTGTCTTAGATACCCGAACCCTATATACGAAGGTTATCAATATCAACGATATCAACTGGAATGGGGAATTTTTAATCACAATGGGATCCGAACCCACATCCCAGATCTTTTATTGGATTTATATCAAAAGCTTTGATACCTTTGATACTCCTTATTTCATCCAAAAACATCGGAGATGGAAAAAGCCCCTTTATTTATTACGCCTCGTATTATTTTTGCTCAGAGTCAAGGTGAAATAAAAAAAAATGCGCCTCGCATTTCTGAGTTCTATAAAAACGAGGATATATGAAACAAATAAAATTTTGTAGGGGGGTTTTATTTAAGTGAAAATATTTCTTCGCTTTTATATCTATATCTCAGAAAAGCGAGTCGCATTTTTTTTAATTTCACCTCAACTCTGGGCAAAAATATTGCGAGGTGCCCATTTTTGCATCTCCGAAGTTTTTGGTTGAGATTAAATAATATCCTTTATATTGAACTTTGTGTATTTAATTTAATTGATTAAATCATAATATTTCAATTAGAGGTAACGGTTACCATTTTAAATTTAAGAACATTTTTAATAATTATTATTCTCACACTTTTTTTTCACTCACACTCACATTCACACAGTCTTTTCGGCAACCCAGGCCATACAAGACTTTGACGATATCCGTTATTGATTAATATACATATTTGGGGTCCAGGCATTCTTATTTAAGCCATTTGGTATCTGGTAATTGTTATTCTAATATTTAATATTATATGAAAATAGTTGAATATCTCCATTTTCACAATTCTCAAAATCATAAAATTCCCTAATGGTGCTATCTGCATAAATTTATTTAATTCTAATTGATTTATGCTAATTATATTTTTTTCTAAAAACAATATTTTTTTATTTTTAGCAAAGATACAATGGCAAAAAATATAATGTCACTTTAGAGATAGTAGCTAATTTGAAAGAAGGGAGAAAATATCAAAGCTATAATATAAAGAGAAGAAAAAGCAAGAGGCGCCAGTTGGGTAAGACTAATGGAGATAATGATGTGAAAGAGAAAATAAAGAATTTAGGTAACAAAGAGGCGACACCCGATAAAACACATTGAGTATAGGGCTGGGTTTGCTAATGGAGGACGAATCTTGCAGTAAGAGGTCCCCATAGTCATTTCAATTTTAACTAATGTCACTTATTAAAACGAACATTCGATTCCACGCCATTAAACCCGTTAGAATTGATAATACCCCATCTAACATATTCAACCAAAGCGCAGATGCCAAAAACGATGGCAAAAGGAATGGAAGCCTTGACTATATATATTCTCCAGGCTAGTAAATAATGGAAGGTTTCATCGGAAGAAGGAAAAAAATGCTTATTTCATTTTGGAGAGTGTTAAAATAATTAAAGTTAAAAAAAAAAGATTATTAGAACCATTTACAATAAATTGCCTGGATCACAAGTCCCATTTTTTT
>JAKCPI010030624.1:0-10832 GCA_023213315.1 Euborellia annulipes
GTTTTTAATAACCAACAAAGTTTTCAGTAAAAAATTAACCTCAAACAAGGATTACATCCTTAGTGACTTTACAACTCTGATTAACGTTACCGTAAAAAAAAAAGGAAATAGAACTTAATAAATTAGAATTAAAAAAAAAAGAAATCCTTACCTGACCCCAATGACCACGCTCCGGTGTTTGTGACCTTAAGATTAAAAAATTAAACAAATCGAAAGAAGTAAATGTGTAAATAACAGATCTCTAAATCTCTTTTTATTTCCACCCCCACCCAACAACACTCTGCTTAGGAAACACATCTTCTTTTGTCTCGGCTGAGGGAACATTATCTGTTCCAAGGTGAAAAGAAAGTTATCTGACAGCCACAAAGTCTAGTTTTGTTGAGTCCCAACAAATTAGAATCAATGCCACCTGTAAAAAGAGCTGCTAGAGAACAAATAAGAAAGAAAAACTCTCTTTAGGGTATTAGTTTTTTTTTTTTTTCTAATCGATTTATGAATATCCAAATGGTTTTCAATAAAAAAAAAGAAAAAGAAGAGAAAAAATCGTACCTTTCTGGCCCTGAAGGCCTTCGGGACCGGATGCTCCAAGATCCCCTCGATCGCCTTTTTTCGCCCCTGGGACCAGGAGAGCCTCTCTCTCCTGGTGGACCTGGAAGCCCCTGGAAAACAAAAATAACCCTCGGTCATATAAAACAAATCACAATTTAATAATAAATTTACTTAACATTACAAAAAAAAATATTTTTCGTCGTCAAGTTAGTCCTTATTTTTTTTTCTTAGCCAATAAAATTTTATCTAGGTTCTACTGGAAATTAAAATATGAATAAAAGGTTCTGTTCAAAATGCTAGGAGTTTATAAGCTATTCAATATAATTATCCAAAAATTGAATTTATAATTTTTTTTTTAAATTTCCTCGGTTAATGAGACCATTTAGGAGTTTGTTTATTAAATATAGAGTATATTTATTTAAAAAAAAAATTAAATTAAAAACAATAGGTTATAAGTTTCAAAGATTTATTAAAAATTTTAAAAATTAACGGAACGGCATAATAAAAGAAATAATTTTGGCTGCATATGTCTTGCAATTTTTTTTTGACTCCGCCTTAAAAATTAATATTTTTAAAATCTAATACGCATTTCAACACTGTGTCATCGGAAGCGATTTAACAAAATGCACATTAAGTGTAAAAAATGCTAATTGTTAATAAATTTTTGAAACTTATAACATAGTGTTTTTAATTTTTAAATTTTTTATATATACAGCCCCTGGCCAATTTATTAAAAGCACTACAGCATATTTTGATCAATAAAATTGACCAATGAAATTTCGTTTTTTATTTAAAGATGGGGTCTAAATGGCCTCTGATGCCGAAAGACCTGAAATAAATTTAAAAAATAAATGATAATAAAGAATATAAAATTCTTCTAAAAAATAAGTTTATTTTATGTCAATTTTTTAATTAGATTAAATAATTTAAAAAAAAAAATTAAATTTTTTTATATATATTTCTTATAATAGAAATAAATCTGTGAGCTTTTAGAGAGGTGAGATTAATTAATTAATTAGGTATCTATTTGGGCCAAAATTCAGAAAAGATAAAGAAAATAAAAACATTTTATTCATGACAGACAGACATGATACTGAATGAAACAACTTTCGGCAATAATTTTCCACTGGTCTTTGTTTTATATTTAAAATTTAAACCGACATATAAAAAGAGTTTTAATGCCACCTTCATTAGATGGAAGGAGAGAGGAGGGGCTCTCTCATTTATTAGAGTGATTCCTAAAAATATACCATGGAAAAATAATTATGTTAAAGCTAACTTCTTGACACATACAACAACTACTAGATGACATTTATATAAATTTTATTACGTACGTCCAGAAAAACGAATAAAAAAAATGCTAAGCTGGCTGGCTTGTGTTGTTTTATGTAATAAAATGATGCATAAAAAAAAATTAAATGAAAATTTGTGCTGTGTGTTTGGACAATATATGGCTAAACCTGTGAGGAGTCGCCTGCTTTGAATATAAAATATGCAAAAGTATAATCGTTAAATACTCTATCAATATGCAATAATCTATTTCTTCTCTTTTTAAAATGTATAATTTTAAAGACTACTACTATATAATTGAAGAATTGTAGTTGCAATTATTAATAATTAAAAATAGACAACCAGCTTAACAGACAAGCATTTTGGGTAGCATTTTCTAAAAAACCAGGCGTTTTATTATCTGTATCAGTCAAAAGTATACATTCACTAGATTCTTTTCATAAGATTGATTGATTAATTCCTTAGTCATTTGAAAAATTTTGTTTGTACATGTATAAGCAAATATAAATGCTCTGGGTGTTGGTTGCATAGTTTAAAGGCACTTGTTCTCTTTAAGCTTTAGAGTTGTTTTCTTTAATCTTTGGAGTCGACTGCTAGGAAAGGGCGCTCGAAAAGTCTAACGACTTGATATTTTTCGATTCTCGGACAGTGGCGTAGCGAAGGGGGGCAAGGGGGGTCATCATGCCCCGGGCGCTACTCACAAAAAGGCGCCAAATGGTCCGTAAAACAAAAAATTGCTGGATAATTTTGTCTCAAATTTAAAGCCTAGCCTATGACTTTATTTCTTTTACTTTATTTATTTATTTATTTGCGAGTATATTTTACATATAATATTATATGGTTTTCGAATAGGGGGGGGGGGCGCTAAAAAGGTGTTGTGCCCCGGGCGCAAGTTAAGCTCGCTACGCCACTGTTCTCGGAATCGATTAATCATTTCTGAAAGTCGACTTTTCGCCTTTCAAGTCGACTTTTTAAAAACTCTATAACTCGTGCTTAGAAGATACTCAGTAAATATTTAAATATATTTATTATAATATAAGATTTCTCAAGTATGCAACGTTTTGTGAGGGACGTAATCAAGGAGAGTATCTGCTCGCAAAATAAAAAAATAAAAAAATATATAATTATATATAAAGAGCGATTCTTGTTCCTGCTAGAGGCGACGGGGCTTATCGGATAAGCTTAGTAAGGTAAAATTGTACTTGAGTTCGAACCCGGCTTGCCACAAAAATTCAACCAAGTCGAGCGTCTCTACTGGAGCAATGGGAATATAATCCCCTCTAGTTCCAGGCACCTAGGCCCTGAGTGATGGGCATGGACCATTCCTAGATTTATCCTCTCCAGGGGCCTTGTACCCGGAGAGTGATACAGGAAGCACAATAGATCTTCAAGGTCGCAGTGCAGATAAGCCCCAGAACAACAAATCAATCAATCAATCCCTACGTATGCTAGAGTATATATTTTATTGGCTGGTTCAGATAGTAAATATGATGGTTATTTTTCAAGCTATTAATTTTTCTATGCGGTTCTTTTGAATTTTGAGTCTTTTTTGATTTTATATAAATATTTATATTCGTTGATTAGGTTTGATTTATTTAGAATATCCCTCGCTAATGCGACCTCTGATCTGACCTTTCGCTTCTTCTACCCACTCATTCGATTTTTATCCATGCATGCATGCATGATATTGCTTAAAACTCATCCTGGTCGTGACTTTCTTACTCCGATAAATTTAATATTCTCATAACTATTAATTCGGCACTTGCATTTTTTAGGTTTTTATTTTTTAAACATTTTTGTTTTAAAGAAGATAGTCTAGAACGATGATGCTAGTTTTATATATTATTTCGATATTTTTTTAAGCATCTCAGAAACTCTTTGTCATAGTTTCATCGCTGTCAGTTGGGTAGTAATTCAATTTTTTTTTTTTATGTTCAAGTTTAAGAAAAGTCTGTGCGCGCGTGAAAGTGTGTGTTTGGATCAGTTAGTTGATCCATTGCCTCCCTGTCTATACAGATTTTTTTATATTTTTTCTTTTAAGAAATATGATTGAGTTTGAAAATCATCCCTTGGATAGAGGGCTGAGGATAAGCTGTGGTTTACAAGTCTGGAGTTGTCCCACATCTTGGTTTCGATATTATTCAATCTTCTGCTGGGGTAGGAAAGTGCGAAATCACCCTTAGCCCACTAGTTTCCTTATAATAAATAATTGACCACTTTTAATCTGTTGTTTTTTTTTTAATTCGTCCTCTCGTGCTGAGGCCATTTAGGGTTTCACTTTGATTTATATTTATTGATAAATATCGATGGCTACCGGTGGGACGTTCAACGCGCTGATTCCTCAGGGCCACCCACCCATGGTTTCGCCACGCATTGCTTAACTGCAACGAACCCGGTGGCTGTTGCTATACTCCGTTGCCATGCCCTCGGCAAAAATCTGGTTAAATACTATAAACTCTGGCTACTTTGGACCTAGGGTCCTTCTTTAGCCCTAAAGCAAAGTAAAATGAAACAAGTTCTATTGAGCGATTTGTGGCAGTATCTCAAATATTTTCGGTTTGTCCCGCTTACATTTAGTGGAAATATTTGAGATACTGCCTCAATAGAACGTGTTTCATTTTATTTTGCTTTAGAGTCAAAGAAGTATCCTAGGGCCAAAGTAGCCCGTGTTTACGGTACCTATTTTCTTTTATTGATTACATTTAATTTTGCCACCATATTTGATTATTCTATAAGTGAGAAAGTGCTTCGTATTATGTGTGTAGAGGATTGATCTCTCTTTAGTCATTAGTGTCAGACCTGACCTCGTTGTGAAGGGTAACTTTTTCATGGGAATAATACTGAGATGAGTTCCCGTTTCCTTCCTCAGCAGGAGGCAAATAGAGTTGGATTATTTTTTGCCATGAGGTGGATTTAAACTCGAGTTATCTTCAACTCAGGATTATAAGCTCAACTTTTTCAGGTGAAATAATAAATATAAGTTTCCCTCATAAATATGACTTATTGTTAGCTTTTTTCAAAACCTCTGGTTTTATCGATTTCAAAAATAGTTATTTGTTCAGAAAAATATTTTTTTTGGCTAGGGCTCAAATGGGCACTTGCCTTTCCAGCCCCCCTCCGCCCCTTCATTTTGTTAGCAATTATAACCTGGTACAGTGATGGCGAATCTTTTTAAACGTATATACCAAAAATTAATTAATATATAACTTATTAAATTTTCTAAGTCGTCACCTATATTGATATCATTCATTTTTTCTCTTATTAAAATTATTTTGATTTTCTTTCGGTTATTATTAGGAGAATTTTTAATTATGGACCACATATTTGTATTAAATATTTATTAAAAATACAGTATTTATATATTTTTAATAAATATTTAATACAAAAATGTGGTCCATAATTAAAAATTCTCCTAATAATAATATTTCAAACCACAAAAGCTTTAATAAACAATTTTTGTAATTGGAGGGAAAGTGGGTAGGTTTTGTGAAAATATTTATTTACATTTCTTTCGGTTGTTTTTCGCATCCCATCCTTAATTTTTTTTTGACCACTTCTTCAATCCCAATTGAATCTTTCTCATTAAATTTCCTCCTTTTTTAAATATTCTTCCACTGTTCCTCCTATTTAATTGGGACAATTTATAGGCTTGTATAATTTGAGACTGCACACTAGATTCGCTACCCTGTACTTGATGAAAATATTTTTAAAACTTACCGATGCTCCTGGTGGTCCCACTGCTCCATCCTGTCCCGAGCTGCCTTTTGGACCCGGTAACGCATTTGGAAGGGTGACTGAGCTCAAAATTGCCGTCACGTTACAGGAACACATTCCTTCTGGATCATCGCCGAACTACAAGGCAAACAATCTCTCAACATAAACATAAACAAAATCGGGAGAGGGCGGGGCATGTTAAAAAAAGTATGAATTAAAAAAAAAGTAAAAGGAAACTTTTTAATTAAAAAAATAAATTAATTAATAAATAAATAAAAGATTTGAAATTTAATTAAAACAAAAAAAAGGAATGAATAATAAATGAATTAAAAATAAATAAACTAACATGTTATTGGGGGGGGGGGGTAATAGACTTATTGTTTGTGTTTGAATATTGTATTCATTATTAATTTGAAAACGTAACAACCAGCCTTCATTCAATGCAGACTTTTCGGTATCCTTAACGGGTGTCATCATCAGTACCAATCTAAGTTTCTTAAGGTGTTCCTGACATATGTAGTAAGTAAGAACAGTGGGTGGTATAGAAAGCAGCCTGCGATACCCGACACCTCCTTGCAGCTTAAGAAACTTATAGGAAATGATGCTGGCATCTGTTATAGTTAACGAAACGTCTGCATAGAATAAAGTGGAAAGAAGATCCGACAGAAGGCTGGCTTTTTATTTCTCTCATCTCTAAACCTATACACTCCGCCAACGAATTATAATTTTTATTTCCCCAGCTCTAATTAGCAATAATAATAATAATTTTCGATATATTTAAGTAAATACCCAAACGATTATTTATTTATTTCCTTATTAGATTTCTCATTTCAAACAGAAACATAATTTATGTTTAGAAATATCGATTACATAATTAATTCAGCTGATTAATACCTTATTAATTGAATAAATAATTATAATACATTATAAATGTTTGTCAATGAAATTTTTTTTAAGTTAGAAGCCGAATATCTAGGAAAATAATTTGAAAAAAATTTTAAACCAGGTGTTTAACTAAAAGATAAATGAAATAACAAAAAAAAAGGCAATAATAATTATAAGTATTGTTTTGAGTCATCAGAAATCTGAAAAAAATTACATTATCATAAAAATTCGAGATATTTAAAATAGAGCAGGTAATTAATCCTAGTGCAGTGGCTTAACGAGAGAATGAAGCGTCAATAACAAGTGATAAAAGATAAAAACTTTGAAAAAATTAAAAATAGCTCAATTTCTTCTTCATACTCTCGTTAATTTTGACGCAAAAAATCTGGTGTGACAATACAGAATAAAACTTTCAATTACCAGCCCGTTAAGATAGGTGAAAGTTGATGCTGTGCGACCAGTCACACCAGATTTTTATAAAATAATTTAAACATTTCATTCAAAGTCATTCCTTTGTCTTTTATCTCTACGGCCATTAATTATTTATCAAAATCCTGAGGCTAATTCCAAACAAGATCTGAAATGTAATTTTTCGTTTTTAAGATAATTAAGAAAACTTTACTTTTTTTATATTATAAAAAATAATTCAGGAAAGCCCTTGACCCGTGGCTCAGAGAGAAGACACTAGCTTCTTGCGGGGCCGGGTTCGCCTCCCGTCCCAGGCGAGAAAAATTTAACAAAATTAAATTCTAAATTCTTGAAATGGAGGTTTTTTTTTATAGCTGATTTATATTGTTTGTAGGTATAAAAATTAGAAATTAAAGATGTAATTTCATTTACTTCCCCTTCAGAGCTGACACTTCGGTCCTGTTTAGGACCATCTTCAGAGCACTAGGGGTGCCATTATCAATAAAAATTTCAACAATTCATCTTTACATCAATCGTTGGTTTTTATTTTTATACATTAAAAATATGGTGTGCATATATTGATATATATATATATTTTTTTTTTTATGTAAAGGTGAAATGTTGAAATCCATATTGATAATGACGCCACTAGTGCTCTGAAGATGGTCCTAAACAGGACCGAAACGTCAGCTCTGAGGGGGAAATAAATGAAATTACGCTTAGATGCACTCTCTTTAAGGTGCGCGTCTCGGGGTGCTAATTTTGGGAGATTGCGGCCACAATTTTGAAGCTATCAACCTCAAATTTTTTTTTAAATTAAAGCTATTTAAAATATCTACAACTTATAGAAGCCATTTTTTTTGATTTTCGAAAAAATAAATTTTTTTTTAGATTAATCGCATTAAATAAAAGATATTTTTTAAAAAATTCGCTCTATAAGTTGTAGATAATTAAATTAGTAATCATTGTGTTAAAAAATAATTAATTTTCTACCCTTAATTAATTAGATGGAACCTTTCAAATGAAATGGAATAAATCCCTTGGGAAAAACTAACGCCATCTCGTGCCGTCTAGAGTAACTAGAGAGTCAATCGTCTTCTAACGGTTTTTCAAGACGCGCACCTTAATTTCTCATTCTACCTATAAATTAATTATGAATTTTCACGAATCTGAATCCAAATCTTTAAATACTTATGTATCATAAGAAAAATAAATAAAATTAAGTTTTTCATTAAATTAATATGCATGCAATAATAGGTATTGATTAATAAATTCGTGCCACCATCAAAATTGCAACAAATGCCGGTTTTTTTTTTTAGTAAATAAATATCTTAAGAATTGATACTAATATTTAGGAGTCTTTTAGATTAAGATTCGACAATCAGGATCCTTATCTCTAGTAAATATTATTAAAATACACCTAAAGACCATCATATTCTTACCCTTGGCTTCTGAGTGCAAAAAAAAAGAAAAGATTAGGGGATTAGATTAGAAAACATGCGTCAAAAATTTTAATGGAACAAATACAAAAAAAAAAAGAAGATACGTACCAGTAATTCGCCGTCCTCGTTGTACTTGGGATAGGGCTGTCCCTGGGGACCCGGCAACCCGGGTACACCCGGAGTTCCTTGGGGTCCCGGGGGACCAGGCGGTCCTCGCATCGAACGTCCAGGGGGACCCTTGCGTGTCGTCGACCAAAGTCCACGTTAGTACGTTTATATAAACCATCACACACACACACACACACACACCCCAAACAAACATCAAAACATGCACTCGCCATTAGCAAACACAAGGTGTGTGCTCTCAATTCAAACGCATTTCATTGCAAGTACACACCATAGATAGATAGATAGAAAAATAAAGAAGGAGAAGAAAAAAGAAGACCATTTGGTTAGTCATAACAATCAGTGAACCATAAATAGAGTTATAACTTCCTTAGTTGTTTATGATTAATTAAAAATCTATTAAATCATTTTAATGGCGGTGGAAAATGAGAGAGAGAATGAGAGGGAGGGGAAAGAGGAGGGGTGGGGGAAATAAATTTTTCAATCGCCATGAATTATTGGATCAAATGTTATAAATCTTACTAAATAAAAGTGATAACTTTTGTTTTATCCATGGCCAATTTTCATTTGAAAAAAAAAATAAAAAGTCAAAACATTTTTTTTATTTTTGACAAAGAAGGAAAAAAAAAGAAAAAATTTCAAACAGTGTTTCTTAATTCCTAATGAAGTAATTTTTTTTTGTTTCTATTCGCCTTTTATTCAACAAGAAGGGACTCTAGTCCAGGATCCCGGGCTCAATTATTATCAAGCTAATTTTCCGCCAGTGGCGTCATTTGGAGGGGGGGACAGTGGGGACATTTGCCCCCCCCCCCCCCCAAGGGCTCTGATTTTTATAAAATTTTATATTATTCTAAATAAAATACTCCAAAATACATCTACGAGTATACAAACTGTACAAAATTAAACAATTAATTAAATTAAATATGTTTTTGCCAAATTTGAATACCCATTTGTAAGTAAATTTTGAGAAAAAAAATGTTTGCCCCCCAAGAAAAAATTTGCCCCCTCTCCCCAAGAAAAAGTTGAAATGACGACTCTTACGACAATTCTTGATTGTGGTAGCTAACAGGGGTAGCAGGGATACAAATTCAACTCCAAACTCATAAGGGAAGAATTTTGTACAGTGAGGGTCACAATTAAGTCCCCAGCTAGAGCCTTAAGTTTATTGTATATAATATATGGTATATAGTGAAATAATTTTAAATTTGAAAACGTAAAATAAAATCATCTGTCCAAGATGTTATTTTACCTTTTCGGTCATTAAAATTATTTCACTATATACCATAAACTATACAATAAACTTAAGGCTCTAACTCCCAGGTGGGGATTTAATTGTGGAGCTCATTGTACAATATACTTTTCCTTTTATGGAAAATTATTTATTTTTTGTCATGAAACTTCCATATATATAATGGAAGGATGGAGATATCAGCCAATTGGAATGTTCGAGGTTCAATAAAACTCCCAGAATAAGACGTTTCGGCCTGAATTTATTTTGCCATTTTCAGTTATTGGAAATTATACACATTTGCAAAATGTGCAAATGCACATTTCATCAAAATGAAGCGCACATGTAATTGAACCAGGATTTGTCAATGATAAAATTTATTTGGACCCAAGATCAGGGATGAAGAGAGATTCATTTCTGATCTCGGATGCTCTTGCACGATAGAATTTTGTATGAAGCAAATAAATTTTATTAGGTTTAACTGTGGTTTATTTGTAAAAATTACAACGTTTCGGCCACTCATTCTGTGGCCTTCTTCAGGTATAATTCAGCTAAGATTATAAAGGTTGTTACATCTGTGACAGTCTCAATTGAATGGAATCTATTCACTGATAACAACTGGGAAAGCCTAAACTCTAAAAATAAATTTTGACCTGACGTCTTACAAATCATGTGCTATAGTGGCCTGTTAGGGAGGCATGCACGGAAAAGTTTAGTGACTTGTATATCTCCTCTGTCGTAAGAGGTATAATTATGATGAATATACGGTTAGAAAGAATCATTTTTTAGCTAAAGATTTCACCAATTATATTTTTCCTACCATTTCATTTTACCGCGCTGCGGCAAATTCTAATTTGAAAGTTTAAACCACTGTAGGATCCGAACGGCTAATCAGAGCAGACTAAATGTGATGTCAATTTGTGCAGGAAGAAAAACACTAATAGAATGAATAAAAAAATCCCGAGTAATTATCTCCAAAATTATTTTTTTTCTCGAAAAACCTCATTTTTTTTATTATTGACAAATCCTGGATCACTAACATGTGCACTTTGCAATGTGTATAATTTCCAATAACTGAAGATGGACAAATAAATTCAGGCCGAACCGTCATATTCTGGGAGTTTTATTGAATCTAGAGCATTCCAATTTGGCTCCATCCCCCATTATAATCACATCACAGTCACAACTTC